>CATKHJ010642606.1:0-27908 GCA_949750685.1 Vernicia montana
TTTTATTGTGTTCGTTGAATTTCTGCGCTTCAAGAATTAGGTATATTAATTTTTACTGTGAAAAATTTGGTGAAATAATTATATGTATAATTTGTAGAGTTATTTATTTTATTTTTCATGTTTTTTAAAATATTTATGTTGTTGTACTTTTAGTATTTTTTTTTATGCTCCGTAATAGAAATTTATTTTATTGAAATTGACAATTATAAGCAAGTTAGTTAATAAGAATCAATGTACAATGATAATAGGATAAAAATAAAATGGAAAAGTAAGTATACCATAATATTACCAAAAATTAATAATAAAATTTTTAGAATAAGATTTTTTTAATGTTAATAATAGAATAAAAATAATAAATATTAAAAAATAACCTTAACGACCAAGTTAATTAATATCCTATATTTAAAAAAAAAAGAATAATAATGCAAAGAGTAATTGCTTAGTGATAATAGAATAAATTTAAAAATAAAAAACCTTAAAAATAAGAAAATATGCCATAAAATTTTAATAATTATACTAATAATACAAATGAAAATAAATCAATACTAATAAAAATTTTAGTTTTATTAATAAATAAATATTTATTAAATAATTAGTTAGTTGTATAAAGGAAAAAAATAAAAACAATAATGAAATGAAAAAACAATTGTTTAGTGATAAAAATAAAAAAAAATATTAAAAATAAGAAAACATGCTATAAAATTACAAATTTTGATAAAAAAAAAAAACTAATTATCATAATGAAAGTGAAAATAAATTATAATTGTTATAATATAATAAAAATAACTAATAAAAAATATTTATTAAATAATTAGTTAGTTGTATAAAGAAAAAAAAATTATATAAAAAAATATATTGAAAGTAAAAAATAATTGACAAGTTATAGTATAATAAAAATAAAAATAAAAAAATCTTAAGTATAAGAAAACATGCTATAAATTTCTAAAGTTTAATAAAAAAAAATCTAATTATAACATTGAACTTAATAATTTAAAAAATATAATTATTAAAAAATTGATATACAAAACTATAAAATAAATATTCAAAATAGAATAAGAGTAAAAATGATTGAAATGATAAAATTAAAATTAACACCTTGATTGCAAAAGACATGTAATTAGTGTGCTGTGTTATAAATGATTATATTGTGGATTTATTATTCGATGTTGTGAATTTATTATGTAGTATATTTATTATATTGAGATTTTAATTCTTTGTGAATATATTGTATTATCAATTTAGTATTATATTAATACAGTTAATTATTTGTAACTGTATTATAAGAATCCGTAAAAAATTCATTTAAAATGGCTAATATATATATATGTAGGTTTAACCATAGATACCCGTTTGATGTCCTTCTCATTGGATGACGAGAGGACATTGAATTTGTCCAAAGTGGACAGTTTAGAGAGTTCATTGTGTAATATAACTTGCTGTACACATTCTATTTTATACTGTTGTCTGAAATTTCAATTATTATCTTCTATATGTTCTCTAAATGCATATTGGAAAATATTTTAATTTATGACATTTTTCATTTGGTGCATGAGGAGAACTGTAGGGAGATGCTGCCGAAATTTCAGTATAAGTATGAATATAGAATGTTACAGTATATGGTTATATAGTAATGAGTTTCCAAATGGGTTAGGTTCTTACCTTATAGTGAATGAGAGATAAGGAGGTAGAATTAGATATTGATAACTTAAAATAACAACTAACAAACTATAAAAATAATTATATACTTTGTCATTTAAAATTCAACGTGTTTCCACAATTTGCAGCAATTAATCATGAGATCGGATAAAAATTGGATATATTCTAGGCTTAAGGATGGTTTACTAAGGCCGGAATTCTTAGATAGTATAAATCAGTTCATTCAATTTGTTACATCTCAACCTCAGTTTATGGATGAAAGTAAGATTAGATATCCGTGCAATCATGTGAAGTGTCATAATCACAGTTATTTGGATCCAAATACAGTCATGTTGCATCTTGTACAGAGGGATTTCGTTTCAAGTTATTATGAATGGTATTTGCATGGTGAAGTAAGTGGGTCTGGAACTTCGGCTGGAGATAAAAATCCGTTTCCAACTGATAATGTATATACTGATGATCATTCTTCAAGTGCATATCATGATATGGTAATGGATGCTGCTGGGCCGGGATTTGATTGGAGTGAAATAGAGGAAGCACCAAATCCGAATTCTCAGAAGCTGTATGATATGTTAGATGCAGCTAATGAGGATTTATGGTCTGGTTGCGAAAAACATTCCAAATTATCTGTCGTTGCACGGCTGTTGAACATCAAATCTGAGCACCATTTATTTGAAAGGTGTTATGATGAGATATTGCAGTGGTATAATGAGTCGTTGTCGAAAGATAATATGATGGTAGATAATTTCTACAGCACTAAGAAGTTAATGCAAGGTTTAGGACTTCCAGTGGAGAATATACACTGTTGCAAGAATAATTTCATGTTACACTGGGGTGATGATAGTAATTTGAAGACATGCAAGTTCTGTGTTTATCCTAGATATAAACCTAGGTGTCGATCTGCTGGTACTTCTAAAAAAGAAGTTGCATTTAAGAAGATGTATTACTTTCCTCTGACTTTGAGGCTGCAGCGATTGTATGCTTCTGAAGCAATTGTCAAGTTTATGAGATGGCATGTTGTGCATGAGGAGGAAGATGGTGTGATGCAACATTGTTCAGATTCTGAAGCATGGAAGCAATTTAATCGGATGAATCCACTGTATGCTTCTGAAATTCGAAATATTCGTTTGGGATTATGCATTGATGGTTTTCAACATTTTGGTCAATCTGGACAACAATATTCATCGTGGCCAATTATAGTCACTCCATATAATTTGCCTCCAAGGATGTGTATGAAGGAGGAATATATGTTTCTTTCTGTATTAGTTCCTGGACCTCATAATCCCAAACAGAAGTTAGATGTTTTCTTGCAACCTTTGATTGTAGAATTGAAACAATTGTGGGAAATTAGGGTTGAGACATATCATGTTTCAACGAAACAGAATTTTTAGATACGAGCTGCTTTAATGTGGACGGTGAGTGATTTTCCAGCCTTTAGTATGTTGTCTGGTTGGAGCACTCAAGGTAAACTTGCTTGTCCATAGTGTATGGAACAAACTAATGCATTCACCCTTCCTAAAGGTGGTAAGCAATCATGGTTTGATAATCACCTTAAATTCTTACCTCCTAATCATCAGTTCAAATGGAACAAGACAGGATTTATTAAAAATCGAACAGTGCATGATATGGCTCCGCCTATAATCAGGTGTTGAAATATTGGAAGAAATCAATAGTTTGGGATTTATGAAAGTTACAGAAGTTGGGTCAGATGAGTTGAATGCTCAAATTGCAAAAAGGGTTAGATGTGGGTGGAAGAAACGAAGCATATTTTGGGATTTACCGTATTGGAGTACCAATTTGATCAGGCACAATCTGGATGTCATGCATATTGAAAAGAATGTATTTGAGAATATTTTTAACACTGTGATGAACATTGAAGGAAAATCTAAAGATAATGTCAAATCAAGAGAAGACTTGAAGCAATTCTGTCGACGTCCAGAGTTACAACGGGATAATGCAACAGGAAAATATCCAAAGGCTAAGTATACACTGGATAAGCAGAGTAAACAAGTCTTATGTGAATGGTTGAAAACTCTCAGATTTTCGGATGGGTATGTATCCAATATGGCTCGATGTATTGATATGCGAAAGCTGAAATTGTTTGGAATGAAAAGCCATGATTGCCACGTGTTTATGCAACGATTACTCCCTATTGTTTTCCGTGAACTTTTACCAACGGAAGTTTGGAAACCATTAACTGAGTTAAGTTTATTTTTCAAAGAACTCACTGCAACAATGATTAGGGAGGAAGACATGGCACGGCTTGAAACTTACATCCAATTGATTTTGTATAAATTGGAACAAATTTTTCCTCCAAGTTTCTTTGACTCAATGGAGCATCTACCAGTACATCTGGCATATGAAGCTAGATTAGCAAGACATGTTCAGTACTGATGGATGTATCCATTTGAGAGCTAAATTCTTTGTCCAACTAATTACAACCATTCACAAAAACATTAATTTTTTAAAATAAATTCATATTAGTTTAATATTATCTTTGGTTTGTAGATTTCTTCGACATTTAAAACATAATGTCAAAAATAAAGCGAGGGTTGAAGGTTCTATAACCAATGCTTACTTAGTTGAAGAAGCCTCATCATTTTGCTCTTACTACTTCGAACCACATGTATATACAAGGCATAGAAGAGTACCTCATAATGATGATTGCAGAACGACTAAAGAATGTAATATACCCGAAAATTTATCTATATTCACTCATTCAGGTAGACCATTTGGTCGATCTAAAAGAAGGATGTTGACCGAAGAAGAATATAAGGCAGCTCAAACATACATTCTTCTTAATTGTGTTGAAGTTGCAGAATATGTCGAGTATGTTATAATAAAAATTATGTAAGAATAATCTACAATCATATTTTTCATTTTTTGACTATTAATAATTCGTTTAAAATTTCATGAAGCTTATATATTGACATGTTGAAGCAAATTATCCCTAATATATTAAAAGATGATGTTGATGCAAAATTGGAGATATATTTTCGTAAATAGTTCGAGTCATATGTGAGTATATACTCATATCTTAAAATCTCATTTATATTCAATGTATATTTGTAGAATCGGAATTGATTATTTTTTTTTATTTATTTTTTTTGTATCTTATAGGCTACTGATCCTACAAATGGGATCACAAATCAATTCATTGTTGACCTAGCTAAGGGTCCATTACGGACTGTGACAAAGTATCTCGTGTACTTTGTGAATGGATACAAATTTCACACTGAGAAACATGATTTTGATAGGTCATCAATCAATAGTGGGGTCAGTACAAAGGGTTCTAATTATAGTGAAAATGCATATGATTATTATGGTCGATTAATCGAGGTTCTGCAATTAGAATACCCTGTACTTCCGATTAAGAGAATTGTTTTATTTAAATGTGAATGGTTTGATCCGTCGCCAAATGTGGGAATGAAAGTACATAAAAATTATAATCTTGTTGAAATCAACCACAAACGAAAATTTAATAGATACGAACCATTTATATTGGCGATGCAAGCTTATCAGGTGTATTATGTTCCTTATCTTAGTTGACGACGAGATAAAGCTAATTGGTGGGCAGTATGTAAGATTAAAGCTAGATCAGTTGTAGAAATTAAAGTCAGATTTGTGATTAATACATCATCTCAAACACCATTCCAAGAAGATGATATTAATTTGCCTCAAATTGAAATTACAGATGACAAGCCACCTGGATCTTTAAATGATCCGGATGAGTTGTTCGTTGACATAAATGAGGAAGATATTGAGTTAGAAGATGAAATTGAGCTTCAATCAGAATCCGAATCCGAATCATCGGAAGATATCATTGAGGAAGATTATATAGAAGAAAATAATTCTAAATAAAAATAACTTGTTTCATGGTATATATATATATATATATATATATATATATATATATATATATATATATATATATGATTAGTGTACAATATATATTGTGTATTTGTTATATTAATAAAATGAAAAATATTATACGAACAGATGTCGAGACATGTGACTGGCGATGGTAGTCGTACATCTGATCGACCTAGGGGTCATGGTCGTGGTCGTGGTTTGTGACATCCAGCATCGAGCCATCCAGATTTGAGACTACCAGTTCCTCGACCACCGCCACATACAGGCTCCTTACCTTTAGCACTACCTTCTTTGCCTTCTATTCCTCCTTCTACTGATGCGCCTTTTTTTACTCCCTCTCCTAGTACATCTCCCTCTTTTTTTGCAACTCTCTCTACTGCTGCACCTTTATCTACTCCTACAGCTCCGTCTTCTTCTGCACCCCCCTCTTCTGCTGCACCCTCCACCATTTATGCACCTTCATCATCTCGACCAGCTGGTACAGTTGATGCTGATGATGATGAGCCATATAGTATTCCTCCTCGTGAGTTGAGACCCACTATTAGTGTGCTGGGTTCGAGGTATGTTAAAATTATTATAATATTATAGTATATAATTTTAATACTTTTGTTAATTTATTTGCAACAACTAACACTTAATTTTTTTACAGTTTGCATCCTTCTGCAAAATGCTCCCGCAAATGCACACAAATATTCAAGGAAAGAATTAACACAGAAGGATACACATGGAAGAAGGTTACAAAAGAAACAAAAGATTTCTATTGGGATGAATTCAAGGTATGTAATATTTTAAAACCTAAATAAATATGTAGTAAATTAATTATAATTTAATCGTTACCTAACATCTAATTAAATTTTGTTTAAAATGTTAAAGAAACAATTTCAATGGGATCAGGCAATCGATGCCCTAATTGAGACAGCCTTCTATAAGAAGGCTGCATTGCATTACAAGGACTTGCTTCACGATGTGAAGCATATGGAGAAGAAGATCTGGATGCCAGCTGAGGCTTGGGAGAGATGGCATCAACATTGGGCTAGTCCCGAGTTCCAGAAGCTATCTCATCAGGCCAGCAAGAACAAGAAGACAGAGAAAGGCAGACCAGGATCTGCTCCGTCTTTACACACTAGAGGGTCTATACCCCACAAGGAGCATGCCAAACGGATGGTAATTATTTTTCTGCATTTTTTAATTTTTTTTAATTTCCTATTGTTTATTTTACTAGGTAATATATTTCAATTCTTAATAGGCTCGAGAGCTGGGACGCGAGCCTCTGCCCATTGAGGTCTTCGTGCGCACACACACGAAGAAAAATGACGGGCAGACGTTTATTGATACTAGATCACGGAGAATTCATATAAGTAACGAAATGATTAAATTAAACATGTTAATATTTTTTATAATGCTATATATACTATTGTGATAATCACTAATATTGTATAAAATGCAGGAGAATATCAATAACCTCCGTGATCAGTTGTCGCAGCCAGCTTCTGGATCCACAGAGCCTCATCAGTTGGACGAGAGGGACTTATACTTTCAAGCTGTTGGGGGACAGACGAAGGGCAGGATTTACGAGATTGGTTCTCAGGCACCGTTTTTTTTATGGACATCCAGGTGCCAGTACTTCTGCCCCACCACCCCCTTCATTCGAGGACATACAGCGGGAGGTGGACCGACGATTAGATGAGAGGTTGAGGCTCATGGAGGAGTGGCTACGGAACATATCAACAGCCACTGGTATTCCTTTACCATCTCATTTAGTATCTCCGCTTGCTGCTCCCCCCTGTTACTCCACATGCTTCAGACCAGCATCAGCCTCCTCGTCCGCCTGTTTTAGGAGACGGTGGTGATGATGATAATTATTTATTAAATGATGCTGGCATCGATGATCACACTACATACCTTAGTTAGATTTTTTTTTTAACCGACATAATTTTACTTGTACATTTTTTATTATTTATTTAATATTAGCATACTATTATTTTTGTATATTTATTAGTTACATTATTATAAATTAATATTTTTACTGTTATATTTATGACTTTGAGAATTTTAATATAATTATAATTAAATTAAATTAAATTATAAATTTTTTTTAAAAAAAATTCATATTCAATATTTACCGACGGAATTATTTTATATTTATTTTTTTTAAATAAACTTCCGTCGGTAATCCGTTGGAAGTTTTTATTTTACCGACGGAAATTATTTTTAATTTATTTATTGATAAATAATTTCCATCGGTAATCTGTCGGTAAAATAAAAACTTTCGACAGATTACAGACGGAAGTTTATTTATTTTGTATATTTTTTTAATTAATTACCGACGGAAACTACCGTCGGTAAATTTTACAGCCGGTAATCTGTCGGTAAATTTTACCGATCATGTTTTTCACGACAAATTATTTTCGTCGGTAATACGTAGGGAAAGTTAATTACCAACGGAAAAATCCTTATTATGGACGAAAAATTCCGTCAATAATTAGTGTTTTCCAGTAGTGTAAGTCAAAATCTTTTCAATTTAACCCAAAAACCAAATTGTGAACTAACCTCCAGGTAAAAGCAAACTGTTTCTCATCATTGGGCTCCATGGTCGAAAATTAAGTGTTCACAAATGCTTGTGTGCAAGCTTGATGTTCAAAAGTTTTAAATAAGAGCCTACTCAAATGCCCATTATTAAAGACAAATAAAAAAACTCATTAGTTTCATATTTTTAGCAGGTTCATTATTATTATTATTTTTTTTAGAGGGGGGGAGACAGTGACTTATTTTGATAGGGGAATATATATAGTAGAAGCAATTTTTTTTACTGTCCAAGCTAATGAGTAGTTTCGCCCCTAACTCTATTTATAAATTCTTGGAGAGGCAATAATCGTATTCACCCTGAATTCTTTTTATTTTTTATCTTTATTAATTTACAATAATAATTTTTCACAATAAAGAAAATATATGAATTTCAATAACAATAAAGTATTTTTTAAGAAATTGAAGACAAACAAAGTGTATTCTATTATACAACAAGCAACTAACTTCATAAATTATTTTTTTTAACAGAAACTTCATAACCTATAATTTTTTTTTAACAAAAATTCATAATTATTTTTAAGATGTGTTCATAAATTATTTGGAAAAAAGCTTATATGCGGCGAAGCAAATATTTTTTATTAAATAGAAAATGGCAAAAAAAACCACGTGATTCGCTTTTCGGCTAATAAGGGTAATATCCCACCAATTCCGCAAGAAAACATTAATAAGTCTTTGATGTGGGGTAAGGGGACTGTGAAAAGATACATCTAGTGTAAATGAAAAATAAAGTGTACCTTCTTTTACAATTAAGTAAGAATTTATTACCTGTAAATTTAGATCATAATCACATAATTGTGTAAAATATATTAAATCCATACGCACTGAATGTATTAAATAATTTTTTATGCAAATAGTTATTTTTCAAAAAGCATATGATTTATATAATATTAAAATTAGTTTAGATAAGAGAAAGATAAAAAAAATTTGTATAACAGATTTTCAGATATATATATATATATATATATATATATATATATATATATATATATTAAATTATCTGCTTCTCAATACAATTCATTTTTAGATTATTTTTTTAAAATTATGTGCTTCTTAAATAGTAGTGCTCGTTAAAAGAATCTTGTTTTATTTTGGAAGGAAAAAAGAAAAAGGAAGTAATGCCGACCAAATGACGAAATTATTAATTACTAGTATTGTAAGTTCACGCTTCACATAACGGTAACTGAATCAACAAAAGACATGGAAGCTGATCTAAGCTTTAAGACCCGTTACTTGTCCAATCTGGCACAAAAAAGTCAATGGCCGGTCCTTCAAACTTTAGTGGCCATGACATCACTACCCATAACTAATATTCATACCTAAACAATTATCCATTACCATACCACACTGCAATTTCATGCAATTAATTATTGTTATTATGAAACTAATGAAACTTATATTAATAACTAGTGTTTTAGCTTAGTGATAAAGTAAGATAATTTTAAGAGTTGATATTATCAGGGTTCAAATTAGTAGCAAACCCATGATTTAGATATGGGGAGGAGGGCAAACTATATTCTTTTGAAAAAAAATTAAAATTGTAGTGGGTTTAAAGTGATTTATAAATTAAATAAAAAAAATTAGAAAGTTTGAAGGTTTAAAATAAAAAATATTTATGAATAATGTAGCAAAATATATGTATTATAAAAAAAAAATTCAAAAGTTTAAGAGTTAACGTGTGATCGTAACGTATATTTTAAGAAACAATATATAATTTTTAATTTTTAAATAAAATAAAAAGATAAAAAATTTTGAGATTTAAAATTGAAAATATTTATGAATATCATGAAAAATATATATAAAAACTATAAAAAATTTAAAAGTTTAGAGGATAAAATGTTATTTGTATATGGGTAAAAAATGGGAGGGAGAGGGGGGCAAAGATGAAATTCTAATATATATAAAATTAAAATTGTTTTAAAAAATTGGGATGGTTTGAATATCACTGATATTTAATTTTTTCTCTCAGTGCTTAAAAAAATATAAGTAATATTAATGATAAGCACATGTTAAGTACAATCATAATATAATAAATTCATATTTAAATTTTTTCGTTTTTAATGCTCGAAAAATAAATATTAATAATTTGAATCCATCAAAATTAATCTTTTATGTTGATGTCACAACTCTTATAATTTTAACACTAAAAACAATTCCAATATTATTCGATCAAAATTCATTGGCCTACCTCCATTTTTTTCTTATTTTATCATTTAGGCATCTTAAGAATAAATCATATTTACATAAAATAAATAATTCTCTATTAATATTCAAGATATCATTACTCAAAATAAATGCCTCTTTAGTTTTACTGATAAGGGTACAATGAAAAATATATATATATTTATTAAATTTTGCAATTATTCTAAATAAAAAATTTATCAATTTAAAATATATTTCAAAACACATAAATGCTCATTTAAATTGAATTTTGTTAATAAAATTAATTGAATTCTAACACAATTTGATCCAAGCAGGGTTAACAAAGAAAACATATATTGAAAAGAATCAATAAAGTGAAAAAAAGAAAGAAGCATTGAATAATTGATGCCTAAATACTATTATAATTAATTATTGACCAGTGAAAAGGAAAGTGAGACCAAATAAATCATTCACTGTCTCAAGAACAGCAATAAAGTGAAACAAACACAAGGGAAAAAAAAAAAAAAAACTATATTCATTTATAGACACAAAGCCCATTGAATGAACCTCAAAAGCATATGTACAACAAGAGCCTCTCCTTGTTCAACACATCTTTTCTAGTCATCAAAAATACTTCATCAATCCATTGTGAATTGTGATGAAGGAAACTCTTGGATTCACTACCTCCCCTTGCTTGCATGAAAATCTTCCAAAAGAAGAATTTTTAGCTGTATGTTTTCCATTAGAGAATTTTTAAAAGGCTTTGAATCTAATGTATGAGAAAGCAACTATTTTCTTAGATCAATTTTCTGTCCTATCCATGATTTGTCTCAGAGACATTGCTCTCTGAATCTCCAACCTTGTTTTCCATGTCATTCGGTTCCTTCATTGATTCGTTCTCCTTCATTGATTCGATTTCCATGCTTGTCGTACGACTCTTTCTGTTCCTCCGATCCTGATACATGGATTGTACAAATCTATTTTATAGGTTTCTCAATAAAAACACACAACACAATGAACATTGTAGCTAATATCAACTTTTCCAATCCTTCATTGCCATTATTGATTCAACAAGTAGAAAATGATTGGAGAAGTATATCCGGAACAGACTAGGAAAGTGCAACACATAAATTTGAAATCTATTATTTTAGTGAACATCAGGTTGACTTTTAATACACTTTTCCTCAAGTGAATTGCTAAAACTCATTAACTCATAAATCTCTTAACGCAGAATGAAGTCACTAGACTTGCCTGAGTAGTTGGTGTTCATCAGGATTTTAGAAGAGCTAAAGATGGAAGTACTAGCCTAGCATTTTGATTAAAGTACAAACACATATAAAATAATCATGACTTGTCTCCGGAAGTGAAACCAAATGGTCTTATCCATAATGTGAAATGTTCCAAGTCATTATGGATATTTGAGCAATCAATACATCATACAAGGACACAACACCAAAAGTACTAGTAATAGCAAGAATATATATATATATATATATATATACATATATATATATAATTTTTTTGACATAGCATGCAAGCCAACCACAGACATTGTTCTACAAACTTCATGAAGTGACAAAGTTATGGCAACATAAGTGCCCAACCCGGCTTTAAATGTTTTCATGTTTTCAGTTAAAAACTCAAAGCACATTGCAGCAGTAAGGGGTTCACAAAAAAAAAATAGTTGCCCAAGAGAAAAATACTAGTGGGGCATAAATACTATCTGAATTTTGATCAATATGTCATGGAAAAACAAACAGATGTTCTTACCTCATGGAACGGGTATTCATCTGCTTCAAGCATTCGCACAACCTGACTCATTTTAGGTCTCTTTTCCGCGTCAGGATCAACACACCTCAGTGCAACCAAAAGAGCACATTTCAAAGCTCGTGTTGTTGGTTTAACTTCAAGATTTGGGTCTATAACTTCCTCAGCTCTTCTTGTCCCCACCATCATCTTTAGCCACTCAACAAGATTGACCTATTATATGCATTTAAGATACTCATTAAAAAAACTCTTGCAGAAAACAGTCTATTTACTTTTCACAAGTACACACAAATTTAGGAACTCCCTATGAAATGTAAAATTAGAGTTAACAGCTGCTAGATCAAGGAATGTGTTACCTCATTAGCAGGTCGGGCATAGTCTACAGGGTCCCTTCCAGTAACTGCTTCTAGCAGCAGGACGCCAAAGCTGTAAATGTCACTCTTCTCATTTAACAAGCCAGTATTAGCATATTCTGGTGCAACATAACTGATTTCCACCAAAAAAAAGAAATTCCCATCACAATATATTTTGTAAATTCATATCATTACTAAGGGAATTAAGAAAAAAAAATTTCACATACCCAAATGTACCCATAACTCTAGTTGTGATGTGGCTCTCTCCTGAACCTAGGAGCTTGGCCAGCCCAAAATCAGAAACCTTGGCATTAAACTCATCATCAATCAAGATATTGCTCGACTTTATGTCTCGGTGAACAACCTTTGGTTCTATTGCTTCATGTAAATAAGCAAGCCTGCAATCAGATTTGTAAAACAAATTTTTTTTTTTTATGTTGTACAAAATGGAGACAAATTTCAGTTTTGATATCAATTATAATTTAGATCAGACTCAGGAGCTTAATTAGAATTTCAACACTTGAAAAAGAATTTAAAAAATACTCAAAATTTCATGTGTCAAAGCTTCAGCATTGTATCATGTATTAAAGCTTATGAAAGAAAAAGAGTTAAAATTTGCCACAACTTTAAAATTGGCCAAAATTGAAGTGCCTTCAAAAAACTCTGCAATCCTAGTCATTTATGAGATGGGGTTCCAAATATAAAATTCAAAATGATTCAGTAAAGATATAAACTTACGCTTTAGCCGTGCCAAGAAGAACCTTCATGCGAGCCTCCCAGGTAAGGATGCCATGATGGCGCATTGCTCCATGTAGCCATTGTTCTAAATTGCCATTGTTCACATATTCATACACCAGCATCCTATGCAATGAATAGCAAGATTTTATACAAAAAAAATTAAGAATGACAACTCCAGGGCTACATATGAAAGATCAGGTAATAAATACAGAAGTACTTAAATACTAGAGACATCACAAAAGTGAATGGCAGAAAAATAGTAATTACATTGATGGAAAGTAAACAAATCATACCTGTGAACTCCTTCAACACAGTAGCCAAGAAGCCTCACTAGATTCTTATGTCGAACATGCCCAATAGCCTCCACTTCAACCCTAAATTCCTTCTCCGCCTGCCCCCTAAAAATCCCAATGTATGCAAATTATTAAAAGGTTACATTACAACAACATAAAAAGTAAGAGATAGTGCCTTTAAAGTGTCCTTACAGATTGTTAAGAAGCTTCTTCACAGCTACCTCAGTTCCATTGACTAGACTACCCTTATAAACAACCCCGTATCCACCCTCACCAAGTACATTCTCTGCTGCAAAACGGTTTGTCGCAAATTCAAGATCCCTTAGAGTAAACCAGTGGCCCCATCCAAGATGTGAAAATTCTGGCAAGCCAATTAAGGGGGAGGCAGTCACAAGTCCTGCATATGATAACGAAGACTGCTTCCTCACAGTCCCAGAGCTTCCTTCTTCCCCTGAGTGTGAACTACATGCTCTTTCATGATGATAAATTGAGCTGCTTTGGCTGCAGTTATCAGCATCACTTGACTTGCTCATTCCCAAATGAGCAGGCATCTTTTCCGAATTTTTATCACTTGGTTTATCATGGACCGTGAGGAATAAGCTTTCACAGTGATCATTAAAATTTTGAGCTCCAACTCTGTCAACTTTGATATCCTTAGACACATTTGGTATTTGAGAAAGAGAAAACTTGTCCACTGATCTTCTAGTTCTCCGCCGAAATGTAACCCATACAGATAGGACACAAAGAATCAAGATAATAAATGCTCCAACAGACACTCCAATTAACACCCATAATTTTAAACCCAAAAATGACGTCTTCTTTGATAGTTCTGCATTCAAACTCTCAGATGACATCTCTGATCCCCCACAGTCAAAACTCGTATTAGGTGCTCGTGCTTAATATGCCAATAAATCAACACATGCCCACCTGGGTGCCACAAACATGTAATGTAACACTAAACACATCAAAAAGCTAGCCAACCAATTCAATTGTCAAATCTAAATGGAACACAAGGTGATGAAATTCATTCATTTCAACTTTGAGCAAATCAGATTCTTTGTGCTCCATCTATACCTATTATAAAAGTGATCAGGCAGAACATACAACAAATAAACAAAGAGCATCCAAGAAGACATTTCCACTGAGAATTCCATGAATTAATACACTGCACCTAAAAACAAACAGAGAAATGTACTAAAGATATGAAAAAACTAACTAAATCCCATTTCCTATAGCACAACAGATAAAATTCAAATTTCAAAGAGAAAGAAAAAACAGACCCATAAATCACAAATCCCTAAACAGCTAAACTATGAAAAAAAAAAAAAAAAAAAAAGAATAAGTTATCAAAAAGCATCACTTATGATCCAAGTAAGAGACAGATAAAAAGAAATGTGAATCCTTCAGAAATAAAAGCTGAACCAATAAGAAGAACAAGAAAAAAGGGGAAAAAAATTTTAAAGGAAAGAATTTACCTAAGCAACGATCCAAAGGTATAAATAAAAGCTAGCCCCCTTGATCTTCTTCCTTGAGCACCCACAAAAGTAAAGAAAGGGCTTCTCTTTTTTGAAACAAGAGGGATTCAATAAGCATAGATGAGCCAATGTAGACCTCAAATAACACAAATCCACCAAAACCCAGAAGCCTCCAAAAGTCACAGTTGCAGAGAGGAGTAGTTTAGAAGCACAAGTGGGCCAAAAGAGAACCCAATAAAAGATAAAAATCTAATCTTTCAAAGGAAAATGTGTACAGAGAGAGAGAGAGAGAGAGAGAGAGAGAGAGGGGCTTATATCAAAATGGGTGATTTAAAAGGGAAAGAAAGGGTGAAATGGTTGGTGGAGGGTCTTGGGTTGTGTGTATGTGAAGAGGAGAGAGGGACCTCTCAGAAAGCTTAGTTTGCAATGGAGGAAACCAGACAGAGAGAGAAACAGTAAAGGAAAAGCAAAAATGAAGTTGCATTTATAACTAGGTAAAGAAAATATATAAAAATTATTATACTATTATATAATGAAAAATTGAAAACCCAACAACACAAAAAAGAGAGAGAGAAAGAGATAGTCAGAGTCAACTCAGCACTCTGCAGGATGGAACTGGAACTCCAAATCTTAGCTTGCCTTGATCTGTTTTTTTACTTACCAAACTGTCCTTTTCTTTTGAACAAATTCTTATTCTGCACCAAAAAATAAATTTATTTTTGAACTAGTGTTTTAATTTTGCATTATTCCTATTAATGGATCGAATTTGGATAAATTTTCTAATTAGGATAAATTTCTCTGTTTGTGAATTAATATTTATAAATTTTTATATTATATAAATTTTTATGGATAATAAATATAAAACTATTAAAAATTCGTTGATGATAAAGTGATTGTCTAATATATATACACATGAAATTTTGGTTGTTTATGCTCTGAAAGGAAGATGAAGAATATCCACCTGGCTTGAGCTATTCAAATGATATTAAAAGGAAAATTTATTAAAATCTAGGGCAAAATATACTCTTCCACTTACACATATACCATGTATTCTACTAGCCTCTATAATATATTTAATTGTATTTCTATCCCAGTTAAGGACATGTTAAGCACCTTTATTATTATTCATTATAAAAATAAATTAAAATTTGTTTTGTACTCTCTCTCCCTCCCCAGGCTTTATTCCTGCCTTTTAAATTCAAGATGTTAGAGATAGACCTTATCGTGACCGGTCGCATATCATAATTAATGAAGAAAATTACAAGTTAAATATACTGAGTTTTTAAAAAATTAAACATTTTTCAAATATAAATCTGATTCATAAACAAATCTAGATAGTAATACACACACACACACACACACACACACACACACATATATATATATATATATATATAAACAAAATAAACTCAATTTAATTAATAAGCGTGTAAGAGTTGATGCATAAAATTCAACAAATATATCAGTACATTTTTTTGTTTTTCCTTTAAATTTTTTTTATTTTAGAAAATATAAAAAAAATATATACAAAGTGTTATAATTGGTGATTTTCAAAAGATATAAAAGGATTATTTTTATTTAATTTCAATAATTACTATTCCAATTGATATATTTAAACAATCTACTTTTTATTTATACAATTAATTCGTGAAATTTTATATTTAACTTAATCACGTTATATATCACTATTCTTTTTTTTTTTTTGAAAAAATATGATTTTTTTTATTCATAATAAAATTTATATTGATCTAAAAATACAAATAAAAAAGTGTAAGAAATGTAAAACATCTTAATCTTTAGAATCTAGCACTTTTTATTGAAATTAGTTCAGGAATTAATAATACTAATTTTAAAATAACATAAATTAATGTTCTAATTATGTCAAAACTCATAAATGTTATAATAATTTACTTGTCTTCCATCCATGGGAAAAGAAAAAATCAATGCGTAAAATGGACTTTATTAAAATGAGATCGAGTCTATTTTTGTATATTTTATAAATATAAAATCTACAAGTTTTGAATAATCGAATAAAAAATTAAAATAATTATAACGGTAATTAAGGGGTAATTATGTCCATACAAAATTGACTGTATCAGTTTTTAAATTAATGTGCCTTTCTTGAACATCACTACAGCATGGGAGGAGAAAAAGGCATCCCATTTGGACAGTTAGTGAGGCTTTGATTAGAAGCATAACTTTTTTATTAAAGTATGTCTCAAACAAATCCTTTTCAATTCTTTTTTTTTTTTTTTTTTTTTAAATTATCCTTTTCAGATTCATTTGACAAAATAATAATTTCATTTCTTTTAAATTTCTATATAAACAAATAATTAACTAATAATTTGTTTAGTTTCTTTTTAATGTTTGTAAAATTAATTTTTCATCAATAATATAAAATTTTAAATTATATAAGTGTGAAAGATGATAAAAATTAAATTTAATGAGATAAAATATAATTGATCATTTTTTTTTATAAATATTCTTATAAATTATGGAAATACTTTATGATGAATAAGATAACAAAAAGACAAATATAATTAATTTCAAGAATTAATTTAATTGGTAAGAAAATTCGTTTATTTTTTTTTATTAATAATAGGGGTGATAATTTATGTTAGTGGATCGTGTTAATCTATATTCATGACATGATAAGGGTTAATATGAACAAGATACAATTAATTTATCGTGTCAAAAATTTAAATACAAACACGATTCACTTAATTAATGGGTAATACGATACAACACGAATAACACGTTTAAAATTTTTAATTAATTAATTTTTTATTTTAATATTTAAAAATTAATAAATTAACTAAATTAACTCCTATTAATTTATATTATTACATAAAATATAATTAAATATAAATTTATAAAAAGTTTAAAAGTAATTTTTATATATACATATTTTATAAGTCATAAATATATTATGTTAAATGTGTTAAAATAACATGACATGTGAATATTAATAAGTTAAATTAAGAGTGGTAATATCAAATACGACACGAATCCAACACGAAATTAGCACGTTTGGATTAGGGGGTTATCGTGTTCGTGTTAATTTCGTGTCAATCCGATTGTGACACGAAAATAATCATGTCGTGTCGCGGGTTGATCTATTGACTCGAGAATGTAATATCCCGAACATTCATGTATTAGTTTCTAATTGATGATATGAATGAGCTACAAGTGTTCTTACATGTATATTGATGAATTAGATTTATTGGAGTTGAGTATTTAACTTAGAAATTGGAAAATCATGAAGTAGTGTTGCAGAGCCAAAGTCGCAACTGCAACCTTGGATTAGCGACCGCGATATGAGTCACGACCGCGACAGTGGGTGCGACTCAGGCCGCGAACTCTTCTGCCTGATTTTGGAAGAAGTACGAACAATCACGTGAACAGTATTGAGTAGTGACCGCGACAACCATATTGCAACCGCAATATGGGAATCGCGACTACTACATTCATATAGCGACCGCGACTCATGTCAGGGTCAGAATCGGGATACAGCGCTATAAAAAGGATTAAAAGCCCCAATTTCATTTCTACTCGATTTTCAGAGTTTCTAAACTCATATTCTCTCAAATTTCTCTTCATCTACCTTCATTAATGATCAAGGAAGATCATTTATTGTATGGTTAAGAGGATCTAGGGTTGAGAAATTTATTTTCTCTCTTCAATTGTTCAAGCATTTGAGTGAAGGTAAGTTAGGTTTTGTTCAATATTGTTCATTTCCTTTCAAATCCTTCTATTGGACTTAAGGTTAGGATGAGAATGAGTTAATCTAGCATCATTAGCATTGTCATATGATTTAAATTGATAGATTATTGAATTATTGTTATTTTCTATAGATTCTCATAGAGATAGAAGAAATGATGAGGATGAAGGTTATGACCACTACATTTGCTTGCTCTAGAGATTGATTGCAAGCTATTTTGGGATTTGCATTGATTGAGGTGAGTGATTATTATACTACTATGGTCGTATTTGAACCTAAGGCATAAATGTCTAATTCTTTCATGACCACCGAATTGTTTATTGATAATTGTTATTTGATCATCTATCTTTGAGATATTCCATTTATTGTATACATGAACCAAATTGTTAAATTCTTCTTGATATTGATTGAAACCATGATTATTGATTCATTGATAACCTATGTGATTGAATACCATTGTATATCTTTATATGATTGTTGAACCCGAAAGCAGAATTCCCTAGTTCTGATGTGGGGTAAAACATCAGGCATTGTGCACAGTGTATACTCCAGTGGATAGAGAAAAGTATCCATGTCTTAGCTAGGGAGGGCTTGTGGCCCTAGTCGTGAGATCTGATCAATCTTGCGCAGAGATGAGGGTATGCTCCGATAAGATGAGCCTCTACCTCAATATTGATATGATGAGTAAGTGTTATGCCTCAGTTCTCGGTAATGCCTTGAGCATAATACCATTATATAAAGAACGTTAAGACATAGTTACTTGATTCTCGTACTGTACTGATATGATTCTGCTGAACATGATATGCTATTGTTATTGACCCAATCGATTGATATTATTGAAACGATTGTGTATTGAATTTGAACCATATGATTATCGATATTGAACCTATTGCTTATTGATATTGAATCCAATCATTTGTTATTATCGAACCGATTGGTTATTGCTATTGAAATGTGAACCATGAACTATTATTGTAAACTGACTTTGAATCACCAAGCTTCACAGGTTATGGTAGTATAATCCTTACTCACTGCCTTATCTCATTATCGATTCTATTTTTTTTAGGTGAGCTTTAGTTTATCGGTTAAGTTCCTGAGACGTTCTTCTTCTCCATTCCTCGAAAACTCAATTGATTAATGTAATAACTCAATTCCTTATATTTATTTTTTATAGATGATGACGATGATGTAAACATTTAGATGCTTCATGGTAAATGTAATGAATGGTATATGTAGTGATGGTACTTTGGGCCTTTTAGACATTAAACTATTGTAAGATAATAATTCATTTGAATTATGAATGTTATTGATGAGAATGTATTAGCATGGTTGTTTGGTTCTGATCTTGGGAGATTGCATGATATGGTTATAGATGATTGATTGATGAGATTCCTACGGCTTTTCGGTGGCCTTAAGCCTACCCATGCCCTAAGATCGTCGCGGCTCGAAAGTCGAGTCGTGACAGAAAACGTGTTAATCTTCTTTATAAATTTATATTTTATACAATAATATAAATTAATAGGGATTAATTTAGTAAATTTGATAATTTTTAAATATTAAAATAAAAAAAAATTAAGTAATTTAAAATTTTAAACATATTATTCGTGTCGTGTCGTATTACTCATTAATTAAGTGGATTGTGTTCGTATTTAGATTTTTGACATGATAAACTAATCGTGTCGTATTCGTGTTGACCTTTATTGTGTCATGGGTATAGGTCAATACGACCCACTAACACGAATTGCCACTCCTAAATTAAACGTATCGTTTTTGAGTTAACGGGTCAATCAGCAACATGACACGAGTAATATCGTGTCATAATCGAGTCAACACGAATATGATAATCCCTAACTCAAACCATTAATTTTGTGTCGTGTTATTGTATCATGTAAATAGTCTTACTTTTTTATGAGGTTCAATTTTTTATGCCAAATTATAAGTGAGATTTTTCTTTTATTTATTAATCTTTTGATTCCCAGTGTAAATGATCCACTTTTAATAAGATAAAAAGCTAAATTGGTGTATAAAAATTAGTTGGTGATGCAACTTCACTGTTAATTTTTTTTTAAAAATAAAAGACAACTTTTATAAAACAATTTCTGTGTGTGTTTATGTTATCTTTATAATATTTATTATATATTTTATGTTTAATATTTTATTTATAATATTTTTCTTATTTACAAATCCTTTCGTTTTAATGTAAATAATTTATTTTTTATTATATTAGAGAGATGAACTTAATATAATGTGTAAAAATTAACTGGTACATGGATATTTTATTTTTTATCGTATAAAAAAAATAAATTTAATACGATACACGAAAACTGAATTGTGATATGATTGTATTGCTAAAAAATAAACATACAATTTAAAAATTAAAAAGATGTACAATTTTTTTTTTTTTTTATGTTTATGTTATTTTTATAAAATGTATTATTATATATTTTATTATAATATTTAAATTTTATATAAAGTAATATTTTATTCTCCCATTTTATTGATTTGAGCTTGTAAAATAAAATTCTTTTGCTCCCCCTAGTTTTATGGGTCTCATTGAGAGATCCCTAGCGTTAAACTTTGACTTAAATGGCTAATTATAAATCATATGCTATAACTTGTGTTAGCATCTAGAAATTGATTAGATCGGAAGGGTATGAATATGATCAATCATATCCTCCAATTGCCACTTAGCTTTACATAAAAAGACATTTGGCAAAAAAAAAAAAAAAAAAGCTTTACATAAAAAGACTCGCACGTGATGCACGTGCAGAAATAACTTTTGCTGGTATAAATTTTTACTCATACGTATAAACTTTTGGGTCGAGTTTAAAAAAGAAAAATTAGGTAATCTACAAACTTTTTACACACATGAATAAACTTCAGAATCATGTTAAAAAAAAAACAAAGAAAAAAATTTGAAATTAAGTATTTACAATTTAAATTTTAGGATATCGTTATTTTTAGAGCAAGTTTTGTTATTTTCAAAATAATTAATCTTAGAAAATTATGGATAGACAAAAGGAAAAATATAAAAAAGTATCATGCAGTTTGGTCATTTTACATTTTTTTTGTCTTTGATTTTTTTTTTCAAAATAAAAATTTGGGTTTCTTCCGTTAGCAATATAGTGTCTAGAGCGCTAACAGTATTAACCAATACTTACGTAGTGCTTACGTGACATAAATGTCACTATTATCATATAAATATTACGTCGGCAGACACTAACGATTTTAGGGCTGTGGACTGCAACGGTACAAACCATATACTTATTTTTGTCAATAAAAATTTTACAGATCGCAAAGTGTAATAGTTATATCACATAGTTTTTTTTTTTTGTGTGTACTTTCTCCTAGGCAAAATTATCCTTTGTTTATCTTCTCCCCACCAAACCTGATAAACCATTCCAAAAACTAAGAATCTAGCAAATTCAATTCTTTTACTTACCATTTTTTTTTAGTCCAAATGTAAATCCAATAATAAGATAATTGAAAGATAAGATAAATCGATTATTAAATAAAAAATGAGTAAAAGTTGCTCCACATCAATGGATCAAGAATTTTGCACTTTGTGCTCTATCCGTTTTCTACAAATGGTGATGGGTTAGCTTTTCATTATCTGCAAATGGTGATCAGGTGAATTTTTTTTAAAAAAATTATAGTTTTAGATGAAATGAGATAATCCTCTTCTCATACTAACAGGAATACAAATAGCTCCATCTCAACTCTAAAACTAGGTTCCCATTAATACAAATCAAGTTTCTTCTCTATATTCCTCTCTATTTCAAGGTTAATAAAATGTTCAAGAAAGGTAGATTTGAGTCTTGGGAGTCATGGTGGTTGGTTTGGAGCCTTGTGGCAGTAAGAATTGATGACAGGGAATGAATTTTGAGTTTTGATTTCACTTGATTTGGGGTTCTCAAAAGGAAATATTGAGAAAGTTGCTCATACAAAAAATAATCAAGTAGCATATAGAGTGATTTATTGGATTGTTGCTGGCATCAAGATGTTTTCTATATTCTTTTACTACCTTTATTGTAGTTTGCGCGAGCTAATTTTTTTTTTTTGAAGATGTATAATAATTTTAATATTTAACAAATAAATAAAATAATAAAATAATTCATTAAAATTATTTTTAAAATGAAAAATAAATTCTCAATACCACATAATTAAATTATTACTACTATTCATGGTTATAAAGAAAAAATGAATAATAATAATAAAAGTTATATATATTCTATAAATGATAAAAGGGCATAGTAAAAAAATTAAATTAAATGATGGAAGTTGCATATCAAGGGAAATTAGTCAAAGAGAAAATAAAATAAATATAAAAAAATAAAGCTAATAGATGCACATTTCTATTGAATTGCTACATATTTTTGTAAAATAACACGAATATAATTTTCCTATAAAAAAATTACAAATTAGAAACCCCATAATTATAAAACCTCAAATAAAAAATACTTATACAAATATTTAACATAATAGCTATAATTTAAAATAATAGAAATAATTTTTTTTAAAAAAAATTATCTTTTCATCAACAACCATCTTAGCACTAATGAAATATCAGTTATTAGTGAATTTAACATCTCATAATCGGATAACTCTTATTTTAATCTTCCAATCATCTTTATCACCATTTAGATTTTCAATCAAACAATATCTATCATCACTTTTAACTAGACGTATCCTAATAAAAAATAACAAAATTAAGAAGAAAAATTATTATTTTAATAAAAATAAATAATAGCAAATATAGTAAAAATAATAAAATAACAATAAAAAACACTTCATCTCAACATATTGAAGTGTTGATAGATGGATTTTTGCAAAATGGAATGAAATTTCATGAATTTTTTGGATGGAGAAAAAAAGAGTTATTTATACTCATTCAAATAACTTGTTTTGAGAATAGTTATCAACATTTAAATATGTCACACCCTGTCCTCGGTAATCCTTCTATTTTGACCCTCGCTCAACTTCGAGCTGTTGTTCTAACCTTCAATCCATTATAATCGCTCTATCAAGGCACAACGGTCCTAAGGCATAAGAAAACTTAAGGTCACCAAACACTCATAGAATCCTTCTATACCCTGGATCCATACATAATTAATCTTAATTAATAATTACCACCTCTGTCAGTCATAACAACAATATGTGCGAGTATGTAATGGGCCAATTCATCATTGTAGAAATTCAATTAACAATTTAGAACTTAAGAAAAATCATAAATCATTTCCATTTTATTTATATAAATCACTTCAATACATGGATTCTTTACAATCTATAGAGCTTTCTAAGATAGAGCAACAATAACTGTGACTTTTAGAAAATTGCAAATAAATCTCAAAACACCTAGTCATAAATAGCCAAAGCCTCTTTGGTGGAGGAGGATAACTAAAGAGTTATAATCCTTCATTTTCTAACTTCTCCACTAACACTTGAAATCCATAAACGATATGGTGTGCCATCAACTCAATAAAATTATAGAAATGCATATTACATAGGGGTTTCATAAAGAAATATCATAAAGAAATATCAGATCTGTGAAATATTTATACATATACATATATTTAGTAAAATTATGGAAATGCATATTCCACAGCTCGTTCATCAGTACCAAGTCATTTGCTCGTCTTCGTCCTCGTCTAAACCAAGCTCGCCTATCTGTCTAGACTTATTTTCATTTTGTAATCATTCCTCACAGACCTTCGTCTTTGAACTCTTCACTTTGTACCATTTCCCTTCGCCATCCTTCCCCTTGTAATGCCTTGCCTCATTTCTAAGATCTGGCCTCGTCACTATGGCTCATTCTTACTGATATCCCACTTTTGTCACGAACTTTATTCTTTTCATCAAAGCTCCTATTTTGCTTCGTCATTGGACTCCATCCTTGATTTCATTCACTTGCTTAGACAAGGATTCTTTCATCCTCGTTACCTTTTCTCCTTAACTGATATTGAAATCTAACAGAAACTTCCTAACTATCTCTTTGTCTTAGTTCTCAAAATTACACCATCTCATTCATCCTTAGGAGCTCATTGCATATAATCAAAACCTGAGGTATTACATTCTCCTCTCATTCATAAAAATTCATCCTCGAATTCTTTCAATACTTGACCTCCCTCTCTTTGGTATACTTATTCCCCAATTGCACTTTTCCATGGCTCTACTCATCAAGACATACCTTGTCCTTTTGTCTGTATGAATCTTTGATTAAACTTAATATTTCTTCCCTCACCCCGTTTGACATCATCTTCAGCTTTCTCCAATTAGATTGTAGATTGCGAAGATAGGGATCTAACCATTAGTATAGTACGTGAGAAATCTTTCCATAAAGTGATATGGTTGTCCACATCTAAAATAAACACTCATCTTCTTATAACACCATCCTTTAAGATCAACATGTGGAGATGTATGAAATGAAGTACTCATTTTCTTTGCTCCGCTGATGTTACATCCTATTTTTGAGATGTGAAGGTCCTAGAGTACAGGAAGACTTAAGATCACCTAAACCCGTATAACCCATTACATTAACAATCAAATATAAATTCGACAGCATAACAACTGTAACTATAACATTTACTCAAGGATCACAACCTACAATAAAGATACACTTCCAAATCCCACCTTATATCTTCACTACAGGCAATCAATCACAATTCTCCCCATGCTCATATCAATCATTCTCAATAATAGCAAGCTTATCAAATAAGCATATAATATATATAACATGTTCTATTTATCATATTAGACACCTTTACTAATCAAGTATCTTAATATTCTCAAACACACACACACACATATATATACAAGTCAAATGTTTTATCCTCGAACCCATGGAGCTCTAAGAGTTTATCCATAAAAGGAATATATATACATATATGTACAATTCAAAATGTAAGTCTTTACTTTGACCACTGGAATCCCTAAGATGAAGAAGTTGAGGATTAGGTTTGTACTCGCTACTTTCCTGAAAAATATATGATAACAACTAGTGAGTGAAAAATATGCTACCATACTTGCGGGCTAGGTGATTCAAGAATGGCTTTAGTTACAATTCAATCTAATGAACATATAAGGTCACTAGCAATACAGTGGGTATGATAGTAGATGAATATATCAACAAATTTAAATATGATTAGTTTAGTAGAAATCAATCACTATATGAAAGCAATGCTTCGTCACTGATATATTACTAATGGTAGAGGTTCATCTCTTGGAGCATTGAACATTGTACAAGACTAATCAGATCTCACAGCTAGGATCAATACCCTTCCTAGCTAGAGTCTGGATAATATAACCTATTTGATGGGTAATGTATGCATATACTTTGATGTTTTCCACATTAGTTAGGGGATTTCTGCTTTTAGGTCATGACATTGTAGGTCATAGCAATGAACAATAGGAAGAGAACATTTATGTTATATGAAATTCAATAAGCACTTATTTTCACTGACATTATCATGGTCAGGGTATAAACAAGCAATTCAATTGAGAACATTTCATATATCAATCTTTAGGTCACGGTGAATAAATAATAAGAAACAATATGTAAGAATAGTAGAATATTTAACACTCATCTGAACTGCATATTACAAATTACCTGATTACTTTTAGTTAACTATCATTTAAATCCACTTTAAAATTCCTCCTAAAAATATAATTACATTAATCAGATATTTTTACATAAACTTCTCTTATATTTATCTTTTAAAATTTTATTGAAAATTCACCGGCTTCTCCCCTAAAAATGTACTAATTCCCCTATTAAAAATCAATAAATCTTAACTCAACTAAGCAACACAGATATAATGGTCCAATCCAGACCTTCATTACCATAATCACTTTCTCCATCACAGTCCAAATTCATATTCACAACATTAACAAGAAATTCTTATTCCAAATAATGTTATTTCTTTTATCTAAATAATTTACTTAAAATTAAATTTTAAAGTCTCAATTTTGAAATTTTAAATCATATGCTATAATTTATGTTCAATTCACTCGATGACTTTTAGTAATTTATAAATGCTTTTCATTTACCAGCTTTAGTAGAGCTAACTACTTATTTCTTACTAGCATATAATTTATTTACTACATCTTTTGTATAACATAAGTCTATCCATTTCTTAACTTCAAGTGATGTTACTTGTATATATATATATATATATATATATATATAATTTTTATTTCAACAATAATAGGAACTTAAACTTTCTTATAGGCTGAAATTTAAATACTCAAGACAATATTAAAATTTGAATCTTATTTTCATTATAGATTAAAGGGTACTTATTATATTATAGAACATTTTCATACTTATTTAATAATTTATATCAATGTTGTTACAACTAGACCGGCCCGGACGGTTTGACCGGGAAAATCGAGAACCAGAAGCTAGATCGGTTCGATTCTGACCTGGGCAGAGTTTTTGCCGGTTTTATTTTATTTTTGTTTGGAGATTAAAAAAAATTTGGACTAAACAAATGAAAAAACTTATGGTTTGACTAAATTAAAAAATTGCAAAATCCAAGTTGGTACAGGCCAGCCTGTTTCGGTTTGACATTCGTGTACATAGGTCGCGCGCTCACACGTTAAACCTAAGTCCAACACCGTGGATCTGCACCCCCCCTCGTGCGCGCGCGAGAGAGCCTTCTTGGCTACTTTCTTAGCTTTGAAAAAAAGAGCATTTGAATATATACCTCATTCCAACTTTTTATTTTTCCATTGTAGGATAACTCGCTTTCCTCCCTCACTTTCCTTAGTATAGAGCTTACTTTGAGTTTCAAATTATCATTTACCCATTCACCATTTTGAGCACATGAATATTTAAATTCATATTTCTTACGTAGGAAAACACAAATCCGAGTAGACCTCCCACTACCGAGTAGTGGAACCCACCCAAATTTGAGTTTCAAAAGGCCACTTAATGAGTTAATTTACCATAATTTCTTCTAATGGTCTCAAATTCATATTTGTTCAAAGTAATGTTCATTATATATATATTATATTTTTTTAACTTATAAATAATAAATATATGATATTATTTAAAATTTTGGTTTGACCCCAGTTGAACCTCTGACCCGTAACCCTCTGCCTTCACCGGTTCTAAGACCGGGCTGGGTTTAAAAACATTGATTTATATAAAATTGAAAAGCTTTTGAAGTCTCAATTTTGTAACTTGTCCCTAACTAAATTATATTCTATATTTATATCAAACCTTCGATATTCATAATAATTCATAATAAATTATAAATTCACCAATTTAGTTCCAATATATATATATATATATATATATATATAT
>CATKHJ010642663.1:0-14582 GCA_949750685.1 Vernicia montana
TAACTTTTCATACAAACTATTAGCCTATTACAAATAATTTTTTATTGATAATGTATTTCAGAGATGTTAATTAATAAAAAAATATATTTTTAAAGATTAGAGTATTAGATACTAACAAAATTTTAATCTAAAACTTTATTAATATCACATAAATATAATTACAATTAAAATGACAATATTACTGAATTTACATACTAATATATCATATTTTCTTATTATTACTCATTGATTAATCATAACATATATTAAAAGTGTTTTTTTTTAAACATATATGTAGTGAATTTAAAATATTTAATTAAAATATTGGTTATATTTTAGTATTATTAAAACTTAATCCATATTATATTATTAATTTTTCATTAATACAAATTTAATAAACCTAATATTTAAGTAAGTTATATAAATATCAATAGTTATATTAAATTGAATTAAGATATATACATTTATAATTAATCTAAATTTTCTTTTGATATAATTTAATGATTGGTATAATCTTATAATTTTTGTGTTATCTATACATTATTCAATTACCATTACTTATATATTATAAATAAAAAACTAAAAAATTTCAATTATTTCGGTCCAATTCAATTTGGTATAATTTGGTTCAATTCGGTCCGGATATACCTTAATATCTAGAATCGTACAAAAACATTTCACTCGGTCTAATTCGATTCGGAAAAAATCAAAAAGTCAATAATTCAGTCCGATTCTAAATATTTTCAATTCAATTATTTGATTCAATTCAAAATTTTTAATATCCATTCCACCCTAACATTGATAATCTCATATTCTAGCAAGAAATATCGCTTCCATTTTACATGCAAATGTCAAATTTTAATTAATAAAATGTATATATAATAAAAGCTTGAACTGAGTTTAAGAATTGTTTATAAAAAATTTTCTCATGTGTTAAATACTCACTTAAAAAACTCTATTCTATTCATATTTTTATGTTTTTATATGTTTCAATTAAAATTTATAATATCATTTTATTATCTTATTAATTATCTCATATATAATAAATTTGACTCATATATATTTCTTATATTAATATTCAAAATTATCGAAAGTTCTGAAGGTCTCCAGCTATTAATTATTACTTATTACATAATTCACAACTCACAAGGAAACATGGTTAAGATGGTGAATTTCACTAATTTTATGGTGGTCTTCATATCTGAAAATTGCACTCCAGATTTTTATAGATTTGCTCTCAACTATATATATCATATCCCCCACCATACTGATGGCCTATTAATCATCTCAATACCAAATGATGTTTTTGCAGAGCAACACTGTTTTTTTAAACTCTCATTCTTTAATCAAAAGCCAGAAAACCAAACAAAAACACTAAATATCTCCATATCAGATAAACAGAAGAGTACAAGACAGATCTCATTCTCCCACCAAAAATTTAAATAAAGATGACATGTCAAAATATCTCAGACTACTTGATCAATGCAAAACATACAACCCAAAGGAAATGCAAAATTCCTTATCAGAACTTCTTGTCTGGTCATAACTTCTCTCCACTACTCACTAGAAGCTCAGGTCATTCTTTGTGCAGCTTCCTTCGCTAAGAGTCTCTCCTTAGCTTTGGTCTTGGCCTGAGATTTGGAGCCCATAATACCGCCACCCCACTTCTTGCGGTGCTCATCAAACTTGTCATTAAAGTTGGCCTAAATTTAATTTAAGAAAACAGAAGTGAGAATTTTGACACAAATGTGAATTTTAATACAGAAGTGAGATTTTCAACCAAAAAAAAATTACAAACAGAAATTGGTAGACCATGTTAAGAACAATAGTAATGCTATGACCAAAATATCAGCTTAACATGGAATGAGCAAATCAAGAGATCATGTCCCTTCCAAGATGACAAAATGCATAAAAGAAAACACAAAAAATGCTGTTTTCAGACCAAGTGCATAACATAATAAATAATATGCCACTATTGTCTAGTGCCACCATTAACATGTAATAATAACTATTTATTACCTTAACTGCCTCCAAAATCTTGCTAAATTCCAATTTGTCTTCATTCTTCACAGATGTGAGGCACAAAGCTGCAGCTGTTTTCTTGTGGACAATCTGTTTTTTATCACAAAAAATTCAGAAGACATCAAAAGGTCAATTTCCAAGCAAAAATAATTAAAAGGATAATTTGAAGAACAGAATAAGAGCAGAAAGTTCACCGCTCCAAGACGTGACTTGCCCTTCACAATTGCATAAGGGACCTCCATTTTCCGGCACAGTGCAGGTAACCAAACAACAAGCTCAATGGGATCAACATCATGCGCGATAACCACTAATTGAGCCTTGTTCTGCAAGTAAAGTAGCGTACATTTAGAAGAAAAATAATAACCTAGACGGATACTAAAACAAGCATGCAACTACTCTTTTTTCAATATGATTAAGAGACTCTCAAGGACCAAAAAAAAAAAAAAAAAAAAAAAACAAAGAAGCGAGAATCAAAGAACATAACAAAGACATCATACATTATCAAGAATATACAAGATAGAGAAAAGGACAATGAAGGATAAAGACTAAAAGTAACCAATACAAAATCAATTCCAAGTTTCCAACATGTCCTTGAATCATTACCTTAACAAAATAACTCCCCAATTAAGCTAAGAAATTGCCATGCATTTTCACTTAGTTACCTAGTGAGCCAGGAGCAAAAGCACGATATATATAAAAAATGAATACCTGCTCAATGAGATAAGTAACATGGTTAAGCCCATATTTAACAACAATTGGCTTCTTTGATTCCACAGTCTTCCCCTCAGCTTCAGCTTGTGCTCTTTGAAGAAGCCTTTCCTTCTTCGCTGCCTTATCCTCAGGTCTATATTTGAGCAACAACTTGAACAGTTGTGTGGCTGTAACATAAAACAATAGCAAAAAGTTGGACAAAATGGAATAAAAAAAGATAATCGGCAGTTACTAGAATATAGTAATCATAATAACTCCAGCCAAATCGCATCAATATTGTCAACATTCATGCCCATTACTCATGAAAGCCTAGTATGCATGATTATTGGCGCCAAAATAACATAAAACTTATGGCAGTTTTCTGGCACAGTAATAAAAATCCTACCGAGGTTCTTGTCAAGTGTCTTTGTGAACTGATTCACAGCAGGAGGCACCTTCAGACGTTGCTTCAGAATCCTCCTTTGCCTCTGAATACGAACAACATGAGGCCACTTGACAAATCTAGTCAAATCCTTTTTTGGTGGCAGTGCACCACCAATGCCGAACTGCTTTGGTCGCTTCTCAAACAAAGGGTTGAGAACCTTTTCCTATAATCATCAAGTGAATGCCTAAATTAGGTGTGCTTTCAAACAAAAAACATATCAGACTTACAGATTGAATAAAAAACTGAAGTTACATTGTAGACAGAAAATTAAAGTAACTGAGTAAAACTTTTGAACTAGAGTGAATTTAAACAAAGTTTAAGTACTGGAGTGTGTGTGCAAAGTGTTGTGAGGCAGATAGAGAGAGACTACTTACAGGCTTCTTCTTTGCTGCTACTGGTGCCTTCACACCTCTTTTAGGAGCCTGGAACAAATATAAGAAGAGGAGATGAAACAAAACAGAAGGACAAACAAAATAAGGAAAAAAAGTACATAAAACTTCTGTATACTCATACAATTAGAGCGAGTAATTACATGACAAAAAAGGACACAGAAAAGTCAGCAGAACTTTTGAATATTTAATAATGTTCAATAACACACATATTAGATATTACATCTAGATGTCCAGTGTTTATACAACTATTCCAGCATAAAACCCATTGAACTAAAAATGCATTTGTTAGTTAAATTCAATTACAGCAATACCAAACATAGCCTATATTCACTCAAATCACCATTACTTTCACAGAATCACCATTGCCATAATGGTCAGGAGGAACCCATCATTCAGAGGACAAAAGCCATCCTATCAACCATTGATTAGAACACCAAATTCAGGAGATATTAAACCGAGGAATAAGAAGCCATTAACTATTATAAACTATTGCTACCACGAAATCTAAATGATAGTAAAACAAAATTTTCAGCTACAAGTCCTGTTGCTACGTTAAAAGTTTAAAGTTCAAAAATTGCTTTCCTCAACCAAAAATGAAATCGAAAATTTGAAAATGATATCAATTGACAGAGCAAAACTACCCAGATGAGAAAAATGATATAGTTTCTAATTATCATAAAAAATTCACAAATCTATTAACAAGAGCATCGATAAGCCGAAAATGAGATACCAAATGGGACACAAATTTCATCATTTTGTAGCACCAAAAGATATCAGTGACCATCTAATAAACGAAAAAATATGTCATGGATTTACAGAGAAGCAAAGAAAGAAAAGGGTACCATTGTAGGTTAGGTGATGTGCAGATCGAAACTTGTGTTGTGTTCAAGGAAAGGCGGGAGCTTGAAGAGTAGCTCTAGCGGCAGCTTTGAGAGTTTTAACTTCTTTGCGATGATATGAAGAGCGTAAACCCAAACCCTAATTTGTTTTTTTGCACTCTACTCCCTCATCTTTTACTTTTTTTTTTTTTTTTTTCATTTGCTAACACAGCAGATAGCTTTTCATTATTTCTATCTTTAGATGAAAATATGGAAATTTTACATATATATTATATCATATCAAATATATATATTATTTATATTCTTATTACATTTTCATTATAAGAAAATAATTATAATAAATATCATAAAAAATATATTAAATGTAATTGAAAATTAAACACCATCATAATTAAAATTCGAGCTCATGACTAGATACAATTATATTAGAATTTCATATAGATATAGTTTATGTTTACCAATCATAAATCATTTCCAAAACAAATGAAATATCTAAAATTTTTTATTAGACAATGTCATTCATGTGTTTTATATAAGAATTTTCATATAATAATTTAAGAAGTTAAAAATAAAACAAATATAGGAGGGGCCCTTGTAAGATGCAAAATGCATTTTAGTGGAAATTGGGTAACCAATTGTTATTTAACACAAAAATAATAATTAAAAAAAAAAAAAGAGAACAAAAAAATTCAACCCTACATTTGATTTTTATTTTTTACTTTTTTAACCATCTATATACTTTACCCCTTTTTTTTTTTTTTTTTTTGTCATCATTAGTAGGTTATGAATTTTCATAATTGCAATATATATATTCTCAATATTTTTACAAAATTATTTAGATATATTAATTATTTTCTAAATGAATAATAATTTTTTCTTGGTGGTATTCTTGTCTCTTTTTAAATAAACCTAATTATATTTTTAAAAATAATCATATAATTAGGAAAACATATATTTTTTTTAAAGGCTAAAATGAGAGTTTTATTGCATATCAAAATTCAAAACATCCAAGATAAAAGGAGAGGTAAAGAAACCCACTTTTGAGGATCAGACATAGAAATGGATACTCTAACTAAGGAATGAGCAACCTGATTTGCTAACCTTCTAATGTATGAGATTTGACAGCCATTTATCTCATTAACTAACATCTTACAATCGTTAATAACCAGCCCAAGAACAAAATTATCTATAGCAGAAGAATTCATTGCCTGAACTACCACCAAAACATCCATCTCAATTTGAACCTGTTGCACCTGCAGTTGCTTGATCCAACTTAATACTTCTCGAAGATTAAAAGCTTCTGCCATCAAAGCACACAAAGAAAGGTGATCTCTAGACAACAATCTAATAGCAATAAATGATCCATTATTGTCTCTTAAGACACAACCAGACTCCCTTTTACACACTTGCTGGAAAATAGAGGCATCCATATTGCACTTGACCCAACCTTCTGGTGGTCTTTACCAACGAGAATTTCTATCATTAGGCATTGAAAAATGCTGGCTAGGAAGAAGATTTTAGGCATTAGTCCATTGGATCATAAAGGATTGTGCTTGTGCAAGAATAGACTCAGAGGTGCGTCTTTCATTCCTCCAAACAACCCCGTTTTTGTGCTTCCAAAGGCTCCAAATAATGACTGCAGCTAAAGCACGATCCTCCTTGTTGCATCTGTTAAATAAGGATGTTAACCATGACATAAAGCCCACTGACATCCCACGATTATAGCCCATAGGAGAGCATATCCAACAATTCTTGGCAACGGAGCAATCAATAAAAATATGAAAAACAGACTCACTATCTCCATTACAAAATGGACACACATTGGAAACTTGAACTCTTTTACTCTGTAGATTATCCAACGAAGGAAGACAGCCAGAGCACACACACCAAAGCATGGTTTTAACCTTATGAGGAACTTTAAGCTTCCAAAGCACCTTCTAGAACATAGAAATATCCATGTCCCTATTATCATGAACATTCTTAGAAAGGCATTTGTACCCACTGAGAATCGAATATGACCCATTTTTTTCCCAATACCAATACCAGCTATCATTTTGAACATGAACACTGAGCGGGATACTGAGGATGATATCAGCATCTCACTTCTCAAACAAATCAGAAATCAAGTCTTTATCCCAACATAGTTAATTTGGGAGCATTAAAGATTGAACTTTGATATCTTTTAGACCTTTACCTGCCCTTGTGACAACATGAGGATTAGTTTCCACTAGTAACCATGGGTTTGACTAGACTGAGATACTTCCACCTTCTCTCACATGTCTTTTAAGCCTTTTTAGCAACAAACCATGAGCTGCTACTATGCTTTGCCAAATGAAGCTGGGGTTATTCCCAATCGTTGCCTCCAAGATAGTAGAGTGAGGAAAATATCTTGCTTTAAATAGCTAGCAACTAAAGAATCAGGCCTGGTAAGAAGACGCCATAACTGCTTACCCAAAAAAGCAACATTAAAATCTTGAATACGCCTAAACCCCATACCTCCAAGCTCCTTCCTCTTACTTAATTTGTCCTAACTTTGCTAATGAATCTCGTGTGAATTATCTCGTTGTTTACCCCACTAGAAAGAGCATAACATTTTCTCAATACCCTCACAAGTGGTATTAAGTAGTAGAAATACACTTATCACGTACATTGGAATAGATTGAGTTACTGTTTTAATCAAGATTTCTTTTCTAGTTGAAGATAAAAGATTGTTCTTCTAACGTTGTACCCGTTTCCAAACTCAATCTTTAATGAAAGAGAAAATATATCTTTTGTTTATGCCAATAAACGATGGCAGGCCCAAATAACAACCATGATCTATTGTTTCACCCACACCCAACAAAGCACAAATACCATCCTTCATCTCTCTACTAGTATTGGCACTAAAGGAAATAGAGGATTTTTGATAGTCTATGACTTGTCCATAAGCTTTTTCGTATAGAGACAGGCAATCCTTTATTCTTCCACATTTAGCCGGCGTAGCTTTGAAAAAGAAAAAGCTATCGTCGATGAAGAACAAATTGGAAACTACCAGAGCTCATTTAGCAATTCTATATCCATAAATCCCACTTGTGTTTTTATACTTTTGAAGGAGCAAAGATAGACCTTCAGCACATATGATAAAGAGGTAAGGTGACAAAGGGTCACCCTATTTGAAACCTCTCTCTGGAACCATTGGACCAATTGAATTGCCCTCATTAAAAATGTTGTACGTGATAGATGTGACAGGCATCATTACAAGAGCAACCCATCTTTCATGGAATCCCATTCGCAACATCATATCGTGAAGAAAATGCCACTCCAACCGATTATATGTTTTGCTCACATCAACCTTTAAAGCTGCAAACCCCTCTTTCCCCTGTATTCTTCTCTTCAAATAATGGCTAACCTTGAAGGGAACTATTATGTTGTTAGTAATTAAGCGATTGGGAACAAAGGCGCTTTGTGACTCTGAGATAACATGAGGCAAGACTCGCTTTCAACCTGTTAGCGAGCACTTTAGCAACAATTTTATATAAAAACATTATATAATGCAATGGGTATCATATCTGTAATGAATTTGGGGCTGTCTTTTTTTGGAATGAGGACGATAGTGGTTTCATTCAGATTGGGATAGAGGGTGCTAGTTTTCAAGATGTTCAAACAGGACTGAGTAACATCCTGACCCATGGTGCTCCAAAAACTATGGTAAAACGTTGGGTTCATGTCGTCTAGACTTGGAGATTTATCTGAGTGCATAAAGAAAATCTTTGCTCTAACCTCTTCCTTAGTAAAATCTGCAATCAGGTCATTATTCTGGTTATTAAAAATACAAGGAACAACAACATTCAATACCTCATAACTGTCACCTCTACTGGACGTGAATATGAATTGAAAATAATCCTTAATTAATACATCCAAACCAGAATCCCAATACCGTTATTTCCCATTCTCATCTTTGAGCTATTGTATAGAATTGTGTTTCTTCCTGTCAGTAGTAGATGTGTGGAAGAAACGAGAATTGGAATCCCCAAATTGCAACAAAAATTGCTTGGTCCTTTGACACCAAAAGACATTTTGCTGATGAAGCATTGTAAGATATTCCTTTTGTGCCTCAAGAAATCACTGAACTGATTGACTATCTTGTCTACCCTTCAAATGATCCATCTCTTTCTTGCAATTACCAAGCCTTTCTTTGAAATCTTTCGTGAGATTCTCACCTCATATCAGTAAGTCTTGGCCATAAATAACTAATCTATTATGAATAGGAAGAGAGGAGCTTGAAACCCAGCTGCCCATTACCACATCCTTGCATCTCGATTCTCTAAGCCAAGAATTTTCAAATCGGAACTGCTTCTCTTTTTGATGAAATTTTTTTAAGCAATTGGAGAAATAGGAGAGAGTGGTCAGATGAAGTTGTTTAAAGATTTAAAACCTTTAGCTTCATGAAAAAGCTCACACCAATACCAATCTCCAAATGACATATCTAATCTCTCTTCAACCCAACGAAAGGTCCCTCTTCCCCTTTCCCATGTGAAACGATGATCAATTATGCCCAAATCATGGAGCTCATAAGCTATTACAGTATCTCTAAAACCATTTAGAAGCGATCTTGGGTGATGAATCCTCTCTCTCTTATCAACTGGAGAGAGGAGATCATTGAAATCTCCAATACAAACCCAAGGAAGATTTGATTGAGAGTTGAGAGCCTGAAGTTTGTCCCCTGCCTCCTGTATTCGACTTCTCTCTGGGCATCCATAAAAGTTGGTCAGTCTCCAATATCCCATCTCAGGAACGATGACAATAGAATCAATATGATTAGTAGAAGAACTTATTATTCAAACCAACCCTGCTTCCTTCCAAAGCATTGTTAAACCCCTTCCATGCCCATTATTCTCAACTACATAACTCCCTTCAAACTCCATCAAGTCTCTAATAGCTTATATTCTGCTAGAACCAACCATAATTTCCATTAGAAATATGATTGTGGGCTTCTTAGACTTAACCAAGTCTTGTAGCACTTGAACAAACCATGGGTTCCCAAGCCCACGGATGTTCCAACTTAAAGTACTCAGGGCAACTAGCGGGCCTAGAGTACAAGTCCCGCCCCAATTCATTTTTTAAACCAGCATCTGTTTGGGATTCTGGGCCTTGGCCCATACTGCTGACTACATTAGTTGTATTCACATATGTATTAAAAACATTGCCGTTTAGGATCAGTGACTATGATTCCCTATATATTGTCTTTGTCAACACCTTCCTTATTTCCCACCTTCCCATTCAAACTAGTATTAATTAGCTCATTAGAAATATGAGCTGCTGTATCCGATTGTGATTCCAAAACAGGTCCTTTGATATCGCCCAAATTATCTCCAATGATTCCCTTCTCTTTATTGTTACTGACAGTTTGCTAACAATTAGCATTTACCATCATTTTGTCTCCTTTATCTTGGCTTTCTTTTTTTGACTTCGTCGAAACAGACGCACGCAACCACTGATCACCATTCGCACCATTGTTGCGCCTCACCGGAGTTCTCAGCCAAGCTTCATATGGGTAATCATTTTTGTCTACTAGGTTATCATAAAGCTTTTCACAAAATTTATCCGAGTGGCCTGTAATTCCACAATAGAAATATAATGTAGGCAATCTTTCAAACTTAAAATTTATCCATATCCAATCACCCACCAATTTTTTGATTTTCATTCGCCATTTGAGTGGGATACGAACGTCCATGGCTACCGTAATTTGCATATAATTTCGTTAGATTCCATCAAAGTTCTTCGCATCTAACTCCATAAACTGACCCAAGAAGTTCCCAATCATAACTCCCACCCGTTCTTACATAAAGCTTACAGGAAGGTCATAGACTTGCACCCATATCTCGATCATGAACAAAGGCACATTTTTTGGTTGGTCATTCAAACCCAACCTTTTGGTTACTAGTAAATGTTGGTCGAAAGTCTATGGACCATTCGTTAGCGCCCTTTGTATGTCCCGTTCATGAAAAAATTGAAAGAGGAAAAGAATTGGATTCAGCTCTTTAATACAGATTCCCTTAACCGAATGTCAAACTGATGCCATTGTATTTTGCATGGCCTAAAAATTAATATTTTTGTCTATTAGAAACCACCCCACTAAGCACCATCGATAGTCTTCCTGTGTTACAACCTCCTCAACCTCATTCACCTCCAGGCCATTATTGTCCTCATCTCTTATCTTATATGAGAATAGAGTTCTTCTAGGTTTTGGGCATTGTTGTTGCTACTTGTCATGATAAAAGATCAAAGATACAAGAAAAGGGGAAGGCACTCAAACTTGTCAGAGGACAAGGCTCTCCATTTGTCAGAGGACAAGACATTACTTATCTATTGTTTTATTTAGTCAGTTTGTTTTATAGAAAGTGAACTAAGGAAATCTAACTTTTATTAAGAAAATATAGTAGTAAAATGTAGTTTTACTATTTATTTGGTTATAAGGTATAAAGTCAAAGGGAATTTCAACTTTTCTTTTACCACTAAACTTTCTTAACGCTAATTAAAAGATATTTATAGGTATGCACGAAACATCCCAAGAGTAAAAACAATTTGAATATGTTTTGAGAAGTTTGAAATTTGAATTTTGAGTTAGGTGAGAGGGTTTATGAAAAAGAGAGAAACATTCTTATTATGTAACTCACCATTTAAATTTTGATGTATCATAAAAAGAAAAAAAAAATTATAAGAGTTGGTTAATGTATCTTTAGAGGAGGAGAAAATATCGAAATGAAATTATCTAAATATTTTCTATATACTATACATTAAATAGATTTATAATAACAATAATAATAATATAATAAAGATATTATTGTGTTTTCAAATATACTTTTACTTGAAAATTACAAATACATCAAACAAAAAATTAGTGCACTTCCTTAGAAAAATTATTTAAGAAAATTGTTCCACTCCAAATTTGGTTTTATTTTAACTTTTTAACCATCTATATATTTTTCTCTTTGTCATCATTAACAAATTAACTATATTCATAATTGTGTTACCAAAATCATCAGTTTTTTTCTTCCAGAATAATTTAGACATGTTAATCGTCACCTAAATAGTTAAAAATTCTTCATACGGTATTTAACTTTTATCTTTTATCAATTCAAATATTTGTTTGGATGTGTGGTTAGAAATTGGAAGTTAATGTTTGATATTTGAATTCTCATTTTATAGTTGGAAGTGTTTAATAAATTTTAATGTTTGAAGTGATATTTCAAAATTTAATAATTAGTAATTTAAAATTATAATCAAAATGTTGAAAGATGAAATTCCTACCATCAACGTTTGATCTTCCAATCACTATCGATTAATTACTAATCGCAATCACTGAACTTCTAGCCGCTAATAGCTATCTAACTGCAATAGTGGAATTATGCAAATTCAAAAATTTAAAAAGTACTATATGTTAGTTGAAATTTTTTCAAATTAGTTAGGGATGTATGAAATTAGATTATATATATATATATATATGTGTGTGTGTGTGTGTGTGTGTGTGTGTTCAAGGGCAGAGCCAAAAAAAAATTCAGGAGGCAAATTTTACTTAATCGCAGTATATTACTTATATTTTATTTAAAATAAATTAACAAAATAATGTCTCAAATATATTAACAATAGTTAAAATTGGAAAAACATAATATCAAATGCTAAAAAAATAAAATTATTGTTCAAAATATAATGTCAATATATCTTACAAATTTTAAAATTTTCTTACTATACTAATAGTCTTGAATTTGTTTTAAGATACATAAACAATAATATAATAAATAATATTAGAAAATACTAAACACAAAACATATAACAATAAAATTATATAAAATGAACTAATTAATAACTAAATTTTTATAATTATTTTCTATGAGGCCTCATATTTTGATAATGTTGAAAAATTTTCTCATTCGCTCATGTATATGGGTACATGAAATAATTTCCCTATTTATATATATATATATAAATTTTAGGCCAAGTTAAGGTGTTATAGACAAAGGCCGCCTAGGACCCACCTTAGAATAGGAACATTGATGTTGTGACCCAGCCCAAGACCAAGCTAAAGGATGGGAGAAAATGGTGCGATCCAAAACGGGCCAAGTTGAGAGCCATATTGAATTTTATGATTTTCTTTTTTCTACCATTTGGTAAGATTATGGAAATACATTATTTTCCTTGTTTTGGAACCCCATTTTGGTTTCACGAAGCAAATATATTAATGGGTAAAGGTTGAAATTTTGAACTATAAGTTAGATATTTTTATAATTGTATCACTGAAACACTAAATAGTTTAACAAAATTACTTAGATATGTTCATTATCTTCCAAATAATTAACAATTTATTCATTATAGTATTCAACTTTAATTTTCACCCAATTTTTATCTACACATATTTTCTGAAATCAATTACCATATCATTAATAGAACGATGAAGTAATTTGACTTTAATTTATAGTTGTTAAAGTTTTTTAACTTTCCCTATTTAATATGGTGTGGTAATCTAGTGGTTATAATAAGTTATTTTGATTCTATTAGAATCCCATCTTGTTTTATGAAGCAAATTAGATTAATGAGTAGAGGTTGAAATTTTTAATCATCCATATTCCTTTTTTTTTTTTTTTTTTTGTCATCTTTAGTAGATTAGGTATATATTTTCATAATTGTATCACTGAAACGTCCAGTATTTATAAAATTATTTAGACACGTTAATTATTGATGTGAACAATAAGAGCAATGCCTTAAGATCTCACGCTAATATATTTGAAAGCAACCCATTGAAAAGTCAAATCAGATTCGAAACAAGAAAAACCTGACATGTTAGTATGAAAAGTTGAATGCCACAAAGTCATTAAACTTTGATAAGTTCGAATAGCTCAAAGAGAACTAAGTTTAGAGAATCCTCTCTCAATTAATTTTATTCAAATGTCAAAAATCAGTTAATATATAGAGAATGACTAAATATAAATAGGATATAAATGATAAGTAATCCTAATTGATATGTTTGGCCATAAGAATAAATATAAAACTGAATTAAAATATTTAAATTCGGATTTGAGCTTTAATTAAGCTAGAAAATGTCCAAAACTGAATATAACTAAATAATTAACTAATATCTTTTAATTATGGGTTTAAATACATTAAAATAGGCCCAAATCAAGCAAAGGAATCGACTTGGATAAGTAAGCTTGGTCAAATGAAGAACAACAACCAAACAATCCATATTTCTTACAATCAAGCTCCAATCTTCAAGTTTCTTTAATGAAAAAGCCTCCATTTTGGACTTGAGCTTGAATCAACATCACCATACTTCTTGAATTTTCTCCTAAGCCCAACTTAATGATAGATTGTTTCTTGGCTTGAATGGATCACATAAACCACCTTCTAAATTAATAATAATTTATCCATTATAATATTCAATTTTTATCCTGATCCCTTTCTCAACAAAATTAATTTCTCAGTGAATCAAGACTTGATTGATGTTTTTATATATTTTTTAAAATATAAAAAAATAAAGAGATTTAAATTCTAATTCTACAACTACTAAACTGTTAAGAGTTATTTACCAATATAGTAAGAAATATAAAAAAGAAGAAAATTATCTTAATTTATAGCTCATATATTGTGAATTTAGGCATAGTTTTTTGTTTTTTTTAGCCAGTGAACTAAGGAAGTCTAACCAACTTTTATTAAGAAAATATAGTTTGGTTATAAGGTATAAAGTCAAAGGGAACTTCAACTTTTCTTTGACCACTCAACTTTCTTAACGCAAAGATATTTATAGGTCTCAAGGGAACATCGCAAGCAGTAAAAACAATTTGAATCTGTTTTTTTTTTTTTTTTTTTTTTTTCATTGTTTTAAAAATTGGATCGGATCGACTGATTCAACTGGTTAAGTTGGAAATTGTTGACCAATCTAATTTGGTTCACTAAAAAAATCAAATTTTCAATTAAACCACCATTTAATTGGTTTTTGACCTGTTTTAACCAGTGTGACATCTATTAAAATGAATTTGACCAAAAAATTAAAAAGAAAAATGAAGAGGTTTTATTTATGGGAAAATTTCAAATATAACCAAAAAAAAATAAAAAATATCATTTTTATGGTCCTTATTAAAAAATTTCAAACATACCGTGTAAAGTTCAGAAAATAACATTTATACGGTATGTTTACTTTTGCACAAATTCTGCACGGAGTGATTTGGTTATTGGACTAAG
>CATKHJ010642759.1:0-10418 GCA_949750685.1 Vernicia montana
CATTATACTTCTTCAGCGAAGGTGGTTTGAATTTGCTAGGCATACGATAATCACCGATGGATTTAACAAAAGGAGATTTGAGGGCAAGTTTCAAACTTTTATCTATCCCCTTATGATTTCCATCTTTGGCAAGCTCTTCCAGAAACTTATTCAATTTGTTTCTTATCTCCACTTCTTCTCATTTACTAGTTGCTCCCTAGTTTTCTCTAAGCGAAGAAGAACCATATTCAGATTCATCACTCATTCGTCCCCTTCTCTTGGAAAGTCCTTCCAAATTATCTCACTCTCTAGATCTACTCCTTCTTTTACTATTTCTCCTACCACTTCGCTCAACATCATCTCTATCATGATGACGAGAGCATTTGTCTTCTATATCATACCTTCCCTTATCACGTCCATGCGCACGTTCTCTCCTAGGTGGAGACATCCTTACAGCATGTTCCCTTCTAGGTGGAGGTATTTCTGCATCTTCTTCTTCTTTTATTAGAAGGTCTCCTCTTTCTGCACGTACAACTTCTGACCTTATTCTTTTTCCTTCTCCTCTCATTGCTGCTTGATTTTCAGTCAATATAGGATCTCTCCCAGTGTGATCCTCAGAATTCAGTTGTCGTGTTGTCCCTTTCTGTGTTGTTTCAGGAACAACACTTACAATCTGACCTAGAGGTGTTTGTTGCTGTTGTTGAGCAACTCGTACAACAGAGGCAATAACATTTAAAAGTTGTAGCGCAGGGGTGTGGTCTGGGTTAAAGGCAGTATGAGGAATTGTACTAGGACCTGAAGGGGTTTGCTGAGTGATTATTGTACTCAGTACTTGTAAGGAAGCATTTAGATCAACGGTTGGGGGAGTTTGAGTGTTTATAGGTAGGGGAGGTGATTGTTGAGAGTGAGTAGGGCTTGGAGAACTGTTTGGATCAGAGCGAGTCATGGTTATTTTGAATTAACAAAGAGATCAGCCAATCGATTCCCACAGATGGCGCCAATTTGATGAGAGCTAAATCAACAAATATTGTTTTGGGATAGATCTCAGTTGTTGGGTTTTGATCAAAATGTCCTGCAGAGATAGACAATGTCAAGAGGGTCAGGCTAGTTGCCTGGCGAAGAGCCTCCGACGTTCAAGTCAGTAAAGGTTTTATGATTTTTGTGAAAAAAAAAGGAGATAAGAGAAATGTATAGTTCCATCTGACCTTATTGTGGTTTCCTTCTTTCCTTTTATATGCCCCAAGCCCCTTAGGTTAAAGGGTAAATAAGGAAACATAAAATACCTTTTGATTGATGGAGTCGATATTTAGGCTCTGAAAGATAAGGTCTGCACTTTTTCTTGTCAAATGGCAGGTAGTCGGTGTAGAAATAGGCGTGGGTATGTCGCATAAGTATGACTTTCTTTTGACAAAAGCAAAATGATGTTGACGCTTTGTGACCTCAGCTTTCCTTAAGAAACTTGTTGAACAAGCTTCATTTATTGCAAGGAGGGCGAAGAGCTTTGGTAAAGGGTCGCCTTGGTGTAGTGAGAAGTGACCCCTTGAGCTTTTCCTTTATGGACATTTTCTTTAGTCTTCATCTCCTCTTACTCTATTATGACACTGTATCATAGTGGACTTATGATAAATTTGGGCTCATCATATAGTTAGTTGTTTTTGTCCCTCATCACTTCCCATTTCAAATTATACATGCACATATCACATTGTTCTTGATTTGAAAAGTTAGAAACTATATATTTTTCTTTTCTTTCTTTTCTTTTTATCAGGAAGAGAAAGGTCATTAGATGAACAAGTCAATATCAATACAGTTTGCTAGTCGATTTTATCAAGAGAATTATAATCAAATTGGAATAAATAAATGATTTACACAGTAAACATATTATGTCAGAGGTTGTAACCGAAACTTAAAATTTTAGATATGTCCGAATCTACAACTAAACTTTGACAACTTGATTGTTAAATACTATAACTGCAAAAATTAAAAGCATACACAGCTTGCAATTATTCTCTGTGGAATCCAGAAAAAAAACAAAAAAAAGCACTTAGAATTTTATTCCATATGAGAATTTTTAATGATTTGGCAGCTAAGCTACAAAGAGAATTACTAAGTAATTGTAAAATGTTTATCCTGTAGTGCAATAAATCAGAGAATCAAATTGTAACATCATATATTCCTATATTTATATATATATTTTGTTAGATTTGTTTCAGTCAAGTGTATTTTCAGATCACTTTTGAGTATATACAAAAATTAGGTCCCGAGTAAGTTCAAGGGCACAAACTTTCACTTTTGGTATATGTATTTAGGAATTACATGTTAAGTATCGAACTATAGTAAAAAAAATTCACTTTACATCTTGAAGAGTATAAACAGATTGGCTGCCATGGATATGCATCAACATTATTTGCATATTAAAATATACTAGCAAGTAACTATCTAATTGCCGGCCTAGTTTTATACTCTCCTTCAATTAAACCAATGCAACTTGTATGCTATTACTTCTGTACCAAATACATTAAAATAAAGAGACTTCTCGCACAGAAATTTCTTCTTTATTCTATTAGACCTTACAAGTCTCATAGTACTTTTCCAAGAAAATTTGTCTTCAAAGAAAGTCAAAATTTCATCTTCATTTTCCTCTAACTCTGCAATTAACCTTGGCACAATTTCATCTTTACATAGTATCACTCTTTCCATTGTTTTTTTTTTTCCTGATGCATTTTTCTCAGATAATTAAGTGCTTACTATTAGTAGCTCTTCTTGGTTATGATCTCATTGCAGTAGAATGCCTTAGTTTTCAATACCCAAAATTCGAAACTGAAAATGAGACAGATCTCATTCGACACAATTCCTATATAGTTCTTAATGCAATTCAAGTCACACCTGATGTTAGTGGAGGTTCTATCACAAATCAGTCTGGAAGAGCCTTATACGAAAAGCCATTCAAGCTATGGAGTAAAAGCAAAAACAAAGGCAAGAACAAAGCATCTTTTAATTCTACCTTTGTACTTAATATTAGTCCTCGAACAAATCCAGGCGGAGAAGGTCTAGCTTTTATCCTAACTGCAGATTCTAATCTACCAGAAAATAGTCAAGGTCAATGGCTTGGTATTGTAAATGCAAATACAAATGGGAATTCTCAAGCCAACATAGTTGCAGTAGAATTTGACACAAGGAAGAGCTATCCGGAAGATTTAGACAGTAACCATGTCGGCTTGGATGTGAATGGTATACACTCAATTAAACAAGTTTCATTAGATGTCTATGGTATTAATCTTTCTGCAGAAATTGATGTATATCTACAGATTCAATATGATGGTGAAAATTTGACTCTTTTTGTTGGAAATTACACATATAAGTATATGGTATTTTTTGAGCATATTGATCTGTCTACTTATCTTCCAGAAAAAGTTTTTGTGGGATTTTCTGCTTCGACTAGCAATTATACAGAGCTGAACTGTGTAAAATCCTGGGAATTCTTTAGTTCAGATATAAATGATGATAAAAGTCTGTTGTGGATTCGAATTTTTGTTCCAATAGGGGCAGCTTTGTTAATTGGTATTGCAATTGCCTTTTACTTGGGTTGGAAATGGAAATCAAAATCGACGTTGAAAAAGGATGGAACAGAGGATGCTTATCCAAGCATAGAAGAAGAGATAAAAGAATCATCAATGGCTCCAAAGAAGTTCACATTTAAAGAACTTGAAAACGCAACAAGCAAATTCAATTCACAAAACATGCTTGGAAAAGGAGGATTTGGAAAAGTCTATAAAGGAATCTTGAAAAATAAAGAAGTAGCTGTTAAAAGAATCTCAAGAGAGTCAACTCAAGGAAAACAAGAATTCATAGCAGAAGTCACAACAATTGGCAATTTCCATCACAAGAATCTTGTTAAATTAATTGGATGGTGCTATGAAAGAAGCGAATTCCTTCTTGTGTATGAATACATGCCAAATGGTAGTCTAGACAAGTTCATTTTTACTGAAGAGAGAGCAGAATTGCAAGAACAAGAACAAACATTGAACTGGGGAAAAAGGCTAAGTATAATATCAGGAGTAGCTCAAGCATTGGATTATTTGCATAATGGATGTGAGAAAAGGGTACTTCACAGAGACATAAAAACCAGCAATATAATGTTGGATTCAGAGTTCAATGCCAAGCTTGGAGACTTTGGCCTCGCTCGAATAGTAGAACAAACACATCATTCAACAAAAGAGCTAGCCGGAACACTTGGTCATATGGCTCCAGAATGCTTTTTCACTAGAAGGGCCACTGCGGAAACAGACGTTTATGCATTTGGTGTACTTGTTTTGGAAGTTGTTTGTGGAAGAAAACCAGGAAAACAGAATGAGCAGAGTGATTATAATAGTGGAATTGTTTGTTGGGCATGGGGACTTTATAGAATTGGAAGACTTGTTGATGCAGCAGATGAGAGATTGAATGGGGAGTTTTTGGAGGAAGAAATGAAGTGTGTGCTTATTTTGGGGCTTGCTTGTTGCAATCCAAACTCAGAACTAAGGCCTTCCGTGAGAACTGTGTTACAGGTCCTTACAGGGGAAGCACCTGTGCCTGTCGTGCCTACTGAAATGCCTGCTTTTGTGTGGCCTTCCATGCCTCATCCTGTAAAAGAGTCTGATTGCTCTCTCATTGGAAGTCAACTTACTCCATTTTCAGAAATTAGTGGGAGATAGAAAACTGTTCAACCAAGATTGGTGAAAGCTGTTAATTACTTCATTATACTTTATCTTTTCTTTAATTATTGTCTTGATTGAATCTTACTTACAATTTTCTTGTTCTAAGAATTGTATTCAATTAATTTGAATGAATTTTTATCAATATGCAAGAAGCTATAGCTATTGGACTAGCAGCATTGCAGCAAAATGGTCAAGTACCTATCTTGTTGTGCATGAGGTAAACGGTTCAAATACTGACAGCCCCTTTTCCTTCAAGAATTTCCGATGTCCAAAAAAAAATGCAAGAATTTTACTCCATGAATGGGGAAAAAATCTTTACATCTGAGGGACAAAACAGAAAAATGGAAAAAGAATTCATAATTGACTTGTATTATTCATTTGCAACAATTGCAAATAAATGTAGAAGAAGCAAGAGTGGAAGAGTCAGAATGGCTAAGATTAATTTCCTATGCTCATGCAAGCTGGTTTGTGCTTCATTTTGTTAAATTTTGAGCATGAGAAGTAAGGACTGCAATTTCTGCTTTGGTTTTAGCTAGTTGATTTTGTGCAGTGTGTATTTGTTGATGTAGTTGAGAGATTATTCCAACACAGCCATAGACAGGGTCTTCAATTCTGCTTTGTGCTTCATAACACAAGGAATCTGCTGCTGAAGCTCGTAGATGATCCGGAAGTTGCTTAATGAACAAAGAGGGATAAAAAAACATATAAGAAATTTTCCAAATATATATATATATATATATAAATAGATATATTATCAAAATTTGAAAAGTTGGCCAATTTAGTCACACATAATCATATCATTATTTTACCTCTAGGGTTATGTTTGGTTCACTTGAAAATTAGAAATGAATTTTAATTCATAAAATTGAATTTTATTTTTTTGGTTTAATTGATTCACAAATAATCCAAAATTTTCTAAATTTATATTTGAATAGTTCTGCTTTATATTGAAATGATATGCATTTTTAAGCATAATTCTTTATTAACTAACAAATTTAATTCAATTATTTAAAAAATAAATATGGAATAAGATTTCTTTAAATTTAGACATCCATTTTATTAACATTTTAATTTAAAAGTGAATCAAACAAGTTTTAGGATTTTTGTTTTCAGTCGTAATATAGACAAGTCTTCACATTTCATATTAACATTACCTTATAGTTAAATCAATAAGGTAAAAACTAAATTTGCACGCCAATGTATAACCTAATGATAAGTGTATATACGGTTTGAACAATAAATCTATATTCGATTCCCTATAAGTTAAATTCACTTATTCACTAGATTAAATGTCATAAAACTCATTTCTTATATAAATCCTCATTTGAATGCTAGAATCAACAATTCATTACTTAGTACCAATTAATTAACAACATATTACTTAAAATTTAGTGATAGAAATGATTTATCATTTATGATTTTACCTGGAGAATTCTTCCAACATTGCTGGCACCAAAGATTTTGTGAACCCAAGCAAATCTTTGAGGATTAATGGAAGGAAAATAAGGAGCAAAAATGCAATCTAAAAGGCATCTTCTTCTCAAATATTTGCAAGCAGCACAGCGACCATAACTCATTTTTAAATAATTAAAATCCTAACAAAAATTTAATCAAAATCTCAATAAAAAAAAAGATTCTCTCAATCTTTGTTTTTGTTCTCGAGAAAGGAAAAATAAAAAAAATCCAATGTAGATTTTCAGTATCTTTAACAAAAGAGATTAGCATGTTAATATAGTCGAGAGCATTATATATTGCAAGGAAATTAGCTGTTAGATTTTCCAACGGCTACTTTTTTTAAATTAAGGTTTGAGAAGGAAAGTTTCTGAGAATAGAATGAGAATCCAAATCTTGGAGATAATTTAGGTTTACAGGAGTCTACTTATAATTTGAGCCTATAAATAAACTAAGATTTTTTTTATTATTATTATTAATTCTTCTTTTCTAATTAAGTACGTATTTTCCTTAAAAAAAAAAATTAAATGCGTTATATTCTTGAAATATTACACTTTTATTAATCTTCTTTTCTTATGTTTTAATTGCAAGAACTGTTTTTTTACTGTTATTAATCAAGTAAATTCTTAACAATATGATGTAGCTAATTAAGAAGAAAAGTTAAATAAATTACCACTGCATCTTCGACAATCTGTAAAAGTAGTGACAAAGTATTGTAACTAACAAAGTATTTCACTATTAAGTTTTAAATACTTATTTTTCTGCTATCTGTTTTTTTTTTTAAAAAAAAAATTGTGTGTATATTTTATTCTTAATAACATTTAATTAACTTTTAGTATAATTTATTATTATTATTTTTTTTATTTTTGAATGCTTAAATTAAAAAAAAAAAAAAAAAAATATTGGCATCTCATAAAATTTAAAGGCTTAATTACAATTTTCTTATAAAAAAAAAAACATAAAATTGCCCAATTAGTAGCATAAAAAAGTATAGTTCAAGAGCATTAAAAAGAAAAAAAAAATGTAACAATAATATGGCTAATTCAATTTATAAAATAAAGGTTAAAGCTAATTGTATGATTCTAAATAAATGTATATAGACTAGATCGCCTCCAATCATAAACAAACAGGGATTTTATTTTTTCTTAAATACAATAGGCTTTATTTTCAGCAAATGCTATCAATGAACTCAAGTAGACAAACATCAAATTCCAACTATTAATTATAATGTCAAAAATAAACTTCAAACAGCTCACAAAAGAATAGAAATCATTATCTCCCACTATGTTCCATTGTCAAAGTGATTCTGCCTCCACTAAGTGTCTAACCCAACCCTTCTCCATTAGTAATAGTAGAAGCAGCCATGGCAGGCCGCATGAAAGCAGGTTTCTCAAGGGAAATGTTTGGGGGAGGTGCTTCACCTGTAAGAACTTGCAGCACAATTCTCATGGAAGGCCTTTGGTATAGGTTCGGATGGCAACAACCCGATCCCAACATAAGCACACGTTCTGTTTGATCTTTGTCAAAATTCCCAGCCAAAGTGGAAACTTTCTGGATAAGAGGTAGAATTTAGATAGGTATGGGCTGGGAGTAAGAGTGGAGGATAATAACTTTTTTTTTTTTTTTTCAATATACTAATAAAAAAAATTTCAGCATTCTTTTATTCTATAATAATAATAATAATTTTAAGTATAATTGATCAGATTAAAAATAAATATTTCTAATAGTGGTAATTCCCTTAGTACCAGAGGTTAAGATATATATTGAATTCTCACCTTCCCACTTTTAACAACCCCACAAATTTTCCTTTCACGAATTTTATGTTTCATATGAAATTTGGAATAATATTTGATGAAGCTGATTCTAAGCGAAGTGAGGTTGTTCAGAATAGTTCACCTTTAGTTGAGTTTGAATAGAACTTATGTGACCTGTAAGAAGAAACAAGAGTCAAGTGGGCTAGGCGGGGTGCCTAGCAAAGCCACTCCGACGGTCAAGTTAGTGAATGAGCTCGAGGTAAGAGACTGAGAACAATATCAAAGAATTGCTTGTGTTTATGTTTGCAAGAATGCATGTCCCTTTTGTTGGATTAACTTTGAGGTATTTATAGGAGATAGATCCTTACATGAGTTGAGTATGGATTTCCTTGACCGGTTCGGATATAGATTAGCTTGCTTTATAGTTTCAATCCGCTTCCTGCTTGGATACGAACTAGAAGACTTCTTTTTTGACTTTGGCCAATGGGCTTGCAAGTATTTTATATTGGGCCAGACCCAACTTACTTTACTACCCAGTTCGGTATATTTTGTTCCTTATCACTATGATTCTCCTGATTATAGGCCATGCGGGTCACCATCTATACAAGAAACTCACAGGAAATATGTTGGTGTGGGAGAATAATACAAAATGGTATAAAAGAAAGAAAGAAAGAATCCTAAAAATTATAATAGAAAAGAATGTCGGAGAAATTTCAGGAAACAGTGGAAGAGGGCAAGAGAGGAGATTATGTCACACCCCACATTTTAGGGTATGACGATCCTAGGGTTTAAGGAGACTTAAAGTCACTAAAACCCGTAGAATCTAGTAAACAATTCATTTAACTATAAATCATTACCCAGAATCTCAACCAGTAAACCCATCCAAATCATACATTTCGATACTTATAATTTTTACACCAAATATTAATAACTCCAATACACACACTACAACATACATTACTAATATAATCTGTTGATCACTGGTAATAATTATACAATATTTACTTTAGTACCAAGGAGTTCTAATTACTGAAGAACGAACAAAATGTATATAAACAACCCAGTGCAAGACACTCTCCAAGTGAAGTACTGGAACTTGGAAGTTACCTTGCTGACTTCTCTAGAGCCCTTGAAAAATAATAAACCACTAAAATTTGAAACAGACTCAGTGAATAAATAATAATATAATATAAAGGTAGAAGCAGAATAAATAGATTCAGTATTACAGTAGAAAGAATTTAATGGGAATGTAAGAGACCATACTCAATAACAATAGATATTCAGTATACAGTGGTATTTTCTTTTAGCAGAAATCAGTAAATGGAGACGGTGTATCTCCCAGTGAAATTGAGAGTACTAGCCTAAGCCTTGCTCTCCAGTAATAACAGTAAACAGTTACATAAGACTGATAAGATCTTATGGCTAGAATTACCCTTCCCAGCTAGGGTTCGAATACGCTCGCCCTATCCGCAAGCATACCATATGCATAAGGTCTGATGTAAACCCACATCAGATGGGTATTTCTGCTTTACAGTATAATAAGGTTACAATAAATGATTAAGTTCAGTACATAGACAGTTGAAATTAATAATAGCAATTCAATGATCAATATTTGAGATTATTTCAGGTAAATGACCCTTTATTAATTAACAGAAAAATAAAGTATTATTCAGAGTGATTCAATCAAACATGGTCTCAAATAAAATTACTTTATACGATATTATATTATTAAATACTCACTGTGAAACTCCTTTGCTCCACTATTCAACACAAGCAAAAAGGTAATTCACGACCCTTTGTAGAATTCGCCTTGTCTTTACCTTTATCATTTTGGTCTACAAGTACAATAATATCTCATGACTTTGAACTGTCCAAACTAATAAATTTCTTCTTCTATTAACAAACTTAGGTAACTATTAGAATTACCTTAATCCATTTACATACATTCTCAATTTTTTTTTTAGCCAAGTTCCAATTCGGAAAAAGAAATGTTCTTATAATTCACTAATTTCTAATTTAATTTCACATTTATCCTATTAACATTCAATTGAAATTTAATATATTTAATTCCAATTTTCCACTTTGACTAACCCCTAATTGGGAAAATTACATTTCATTCCTTCTCATTTCTAATTACTCTATAAATAGCTAATTCATACTCAATTAATTTAATTTAAATACCAATGACATTAACACCAATTACCATTGTTCAAATCCATTATGGCCAAACCCTACATAGCAATTTTTTTTTTTCCAAATTTTTACTTCAACCTTCTAATTAAAATTTAATTAGCTCAATTAGAACTCATTTTATCACTTTTATATCATCAATTTCATTTAATTCTATTTAAAGACAAAATCCCCAAATTTACCTAATTCCATAAATTGGGAACTTTACCATTCTATGTCCAACCTTCAAATTGACTTAGGAATTATTCAATTGACATCCTAGAGAACTAAATTTATTACTTAATTCATCAAAACAACATTAAATTAAAAACCTTCCAATAAACCAAACCCTAGGATTCTTTTCTTTAAC
>CATKHJ010642842.1:0-13516 GCA_949750685.1 Vernicia montana
TTGTATATATATATATATATATATATATATATATATATATATATATATATATATATATATATATATATATATATATATATATATATATATGACTTCTAAATTTTTTAATTTTCTTTAATTAAATTTTTTTAAAAAAACATAATAATATAAGAATAATACCTAAATCTAAAATTATTGTATTAGTTTAATATTACATTTCACTCTGTACTTTGAATTTTAGAATAAAATGTATGGACTTTTTTTAAAATTTTATTTGGTCTTATATTATAATAAAATTTTATTATTATTTAGCAGTGCTTGGATATTTTAATGAGTTTTTTTTAAAAAATATAATGAGTAAATTAATAAAACAATTTGATTACAACAATAATAATATTCTTAAAGAGATTTGAATTATTTATCTCAAAGTATTTAAAAAAATGAGCGAAATCATATTATTTCAGTTTAATAAATTGTAATTTACAGTTTAATATCTCAATTAACGTGTGTATAGAAGAATTTTTTTTTTTTTTTTTTTTTTTTTTTTTTTTGCCAAAACGTGTGTATAGAGGATAATGAAGCCACGGAATGCAACTTCCAATTATGTAAAGACTCATCTATGCAGCGATGCCTCCAAGGCTATGTGACCAATTTCTAAAAACTTAAACGCCAAATCTGCGTGTCGTTTCTCATTTTAAAGATCCAAAGTACAAATAGTTATATGCACCTCTCTTTCCAACAAGAAACATAAATTAATAAATAAATAACTGAAAAAACGCGTTTTCTTTTTGCGGTACAAAAAATAGATATTAAACTATTATGTTATGTGAATCCTCAAAAATCAAAAAGTCCTTTGAAGCAAAAAAATAAATAAATAAAAAAGTCCTCTCTGTCTCTGTGTTTGTCCTTCTACAATCACTACTTTTTTTTATAATATAATATTAATTGATTACCATAAAATATTAATAAATTATTATACAGGACAAAAACATATTTTTTTTATTCAGTAAGAAAATAAAAATAAGTCTATATATAATTAAAATAAAAACACGTTAATATGAATTTATTTTTACGTGGGCGGAATAATCATGTCCTATTTAATAATTTTTTTAGAATATATGTGGGCCACTTTACACCTATGATTATTCTCATCAACGGCCAAAACTACGGCTTTTACCATAAATGCGTACAGTTCCATGTCACGCTACCTCATTCTCTCTCGAACACTTTTCAAATTTATATATAGCGAACCAGCCCGCATTTTCAACATTTCCTTCACCGTCTCTTTTCTTCTTCCTCTGTTTTATTATTATTTTTTTTGGGCTTTTAATTCTAAGCTAATTTGTCTGCCATTGGATGATCTTACTTTTTTTTTCTTACTTTGATCATACAAAGGCTTTCGTTTTCATATCCAACTATGGGCCATTGTTGCAGCAAAGACGTTGCCGTAAAAAATGATGGAATCACATCAGCTAACTCCGCTCCCGGCAACCACTCTAAGCCTCCTCCATCGCCACCTCGGACTGTACCTTCAGCGGATACACCATCGTCGACTGATTTTAACAGCTTTGCAGCTAGCCCATTTCAAAGCCCTTTGCCGGCAGGAGTGCCGCCGTCTCCTTCTCCAGCAGGTACTCCAGGGAGAAAGTTCAGGTGGCCGTTACCTCCTCCATCTCCAGCTAAGCCGATCATGGCAATTATGAGGAGACGAGGTCAGACTAAGCCGCCTAAAGAGGTGACAATTCCGGAGGATGGAGAGGGTGCTGAGGGAGAGAGACAGCTAGATAAGAGTTTCGGCTACGCCAAGAATTTTCCAGCAAAGTTTGAGTTAGGAAAGGAGGTTGGGCGGGGGCATTTTGGTCATACTTGCTGGGCGAAAGGCAAGAAAGGGGAGCTCAAGGGACAGCCCGTCGCTGTCAAGATCATTTCCAAAGCAAAGGTAGTATTTACTATTACTAGACTTTTCCTTAGTTTGTGGAAAATGAAAGAGCTAGTCAATGCAGTGTTGTGTAGTGTAAGTGAAATATAATAATTTCTAGTCAAAATGATAAGCCTTACAATGGGATTTTTTTTGTAACACTAGAGTTACAAAGTACATTATGAGCATTAGTTGAAGGTGGCTTGAACATAATTTTGATGGAGTACTTGTTTTAGTTGATTGGTTTAGTTAAATTGTAAAGAATATTGATACGGTGACAGACCTCAAATTTGTGAAGAAAATTGTGAGTAGGAAGACCTTTAGAAAATTTATTATTTTTCAAATTCAAGCCGGACCCATGAACAGGTGGCAAAGCATTAAAGGACAGTCTCTTAGAGTATTGACAATGTCTGTGATAGAGCTGTCCATAATTGTGGGGAAGTGTAACTGAAATGTATTGCTGAAAATAATATTGTGCACTACCCAAATGTAGAATTTACTGAAATCATGTTAGGGGTTGAGGAAAAGGACACATTGATAAAAGGATGAAATTGATTTTGATTATTGAAAATTAGGCCTGGATTAATTGCCATATATTTGACTCCTTAAAAACTAATGTTAGTTTTGAAACAAAACTCAATGTCACCAATTTGGTCGACTTATAACTGAGTGACGTTATTGTTAGTTTGTTACATTGATACTAAGGCTTCATTTTGTTGTGGAAAATATTTTTGGTAAAAGATGTTTTTGAGAAAATGAATTATATTTCTTTTGATTGTAATATTGAAAATCAATTTAAAATTATTTTTAGGTGCTTGGAGTATATTAAGAACAATAATTTTCCCTCAATGAGAAATATAATGAAAATATTTGAACCTATAATAATTTTATGTTTGTGAATTTGATCTTAGCTGCATATAGAGAAATTTACATAAAAAGGATAAGCAGTGCCAGTCAAAGACAATTGTTGATGCCCTGTAGCTATGGCAATTGTATTTGTTGGTAGACTAGTATCTGTTATTTAATCTTCTTGTGCGTTCCTTTCCTGCTTTTAAACTTACTTTATTTTTATTTAATAGTTTTAGAGTAGGAAGTTATTTATTTTTCTTTGAAAATTGAATGGTTTTTCCTCTGATTAGGAACATATTTTTCTACTAAGCAATTTATTCATACACTTCAAACATCTGTCCATGGAACAAGTTAAGCATATATATAAGATCATAATAAGAATATAGGATTTTCTAGCTCTTGTATATGTTTTTTCTAAATCATTATGAAGAAAAAGTGAAACTTTGCTTCTGCTTCCTGCAGTTACTCTTGTAATGTGGACTGAAAGTTTTAATGATGTTTTACTTTAACATTTCACTCTTAAATTTAAAGATAGACGTGTAGGTTGACTCCTAAGATATAAAAGGCAGTGGGATTGTTGTTGGATAGAAAGCACTAATTTATATCATGTCCGCTTGCCTATGAACATGAATTGACAATTTCATCAGTTCAAAAAATTGATAATTTCAGAAAAATGCTTTTTGGTAATACAGATTGCATTATTGAAGTTCAAATCATGCCTTAATAAAGCTTCCAAGTATTATTTCCTTTTTTTTTTTCTTTTATTGGAGCAAGTTTTTTTTTTCCCTTACTTCTTGCTTTCATTTATAGCGGTAATCAGCTATCTCAATAAGTTGACAGATATGGGTTTCAATCTAAGTTGTTTCAATAACTGGCTGTCAATGGCAGATGACAACAGCAATATCCATTGAAGATGTTCGTCGGGAGGTAAAAATATTGAAAGCTTTATCTGGGCATAAACATATGATCAGATGTCATGATGCTTTTGAGGATGCCAATAACGTCTACATAGTCATGGAGTATGTATTATTTTTTATGATGTTTTTTCATTAGCATCTTTGTCATATTCTTTTCCATTTTTAATAACTTAGCAATGTGGTGTTAGTATATCTTTTTGCACCCATAAAGATGATTGTAATTATGAATTCTCCATGCACACCAAGACATAGTTTAGTGGTGACTGCATATACGGCCTGGGCAATGGACCCAGATTCGATTTCCCCTCCGCATGCTCAAAAAATAATAATAATAATAAATAATGAATTCTCCATTAGAGGCCAAAGTTTGCACAAAATATTGAGCAAATGAATTCTACATGGACTAATCTAACCTTACTCTTAGACTGCCAGTAAACTTAAAGTTATCTTCTGAAGTATTTTGAATATTGTTATTGGCAGATTGTGTGAAGGTGGAGAACTACTAGACAGAATTTTATCAAGGTTATTGATACTTCACATTACCTCCTTGAGAATAAGAATACTTTTATTCTCTAATACTTGAGGTGATTTATAGTTTAACTTTGAATAATATATTTTTGATACTAATTCTTGCTACTTCTATGTTGTAGAGGTGGGAGATACACTGAGGAAGATGCTAAAACCATTGTTGTGCAAATTTTAAGTGTAGTTGCCTTTTGTCATCTTCAAGGTGTTGTGCACAGGGATCTTAAGCCAGAGGTATATATCAGAATGAACTCATGCATACAAATTTATCAATGTACACAGTCACAATCACAATCACATATATGCATACACTTACATTTGGAAATTATATGTTACTGAATGATAAAGCCAAATGTATGTCATCCTCAAGGTGCTATGCACTGTGTCTCCAATTCTGTTTCCAAATTTAAACAAGTAATCATGTCCACTTGCAGAATTTCCTTTTTACGACAAGAGATGAGGATGCTGCAATGAAGATTATTGATTTTGGTTTATCAGATTTTATTAGGCCAGGTAACATGTGATTATGCATAATAGTGGTTGTCAGGTGATGATAAATGAATGAATGATATCAATCTGGTCCATATTTCATCTTCTATGTGAGATTGACTTTGTTATACTTCCATACTTCATATCAGATTTTACTTCGGCTTATCATTATGACATTCAAATGTATTTTAGTCATTGATTTTAAGGTTAAATTTTGAATTGACTGTTATTCTCCTATGGTCCTCTATTGTGCTTCAGAAAAACCCTCTTTGGAGCTATGGTATTTTACACACAGAAAACACGCACATGCTTGCATTAAAAGACATATGCATGGGCACATAGATATGTTAGATATATAGTTGTTAAAACATGAATTTTGACTTTCTTATATGTAAATTTTCTAACTGAAGAATTTTTTGACAGTTTGATTTTAGAACTCTATGGGGCCAAAAATATTTTGTTATTGGCCTCATCCTATTTGCTCTCTCTCTCTCTAGATATTGCCTTCAGTTGGCTGATGGTCAACAGTCAACCTTACACAGACAGATTTGTTGCTTTTGCGAGACAAGGAAAGTAGGGTATTTTAGTCCAATTTATTTCATAATTTAGCTGGTGTGGAATTCTTTGGAAGTTCCATCAATTTTGTTTGGAATTGGCCAAGTGTTTTGAATTTCTTAAAATGGGTACTGTGAGTGCAAATGGTAACTTTTTGAAGTTCCAAACTTGACATGCATGGAACTGTAAACAAATTTAATTAATTTGATCCAAGCATAATAAAAAAATTATCTATGCTTCCATCAATACTTGCAATAATTCCATTTTCAATTATGTGCTTCTTGAGAGTCAATTCTGTTTAATTCATGTTTGCAGATCAACGTCTCAATGATATTGTTGGCAGTGCATATTATGTTGCACCTGAAGTGCTCCATAGATCATACAGTGTTGAAGCTGATATGTGGAGCATTGGCGTCATAACATATATATTGTTATGTGGAAGTAGACCTTTCTGGGCTAGGACTGAATCGGGAATTTTTCGTTCTGTATTAAGAGCTGATCCTAACTTTGATGACTCACCTTGGCCTGCTGTATCACCAGAAGGAAAAGATTTTGTTAAAAGGCTTCTGAACAAGGACCATAGAAAGAGAATGACTGCTTCCCAAGCTCTAAGTAAGTTATCTCTGAATATTCAGCTACCTCCATTTCTTCAACTATTAACTATTGAAAATCCGAATGCTCCCTCTATTTATTCTCTCTCTCCATGGAATTTACAGAAATCTATAGTTGTATTAATATGCATTTTTTTTTTATAATGGCACCTTGTGGCTCTTTTTGGTGGTAATTAATAAATATATTTGTACAGCTCATCCATGGTTACGAGATGAAAACCAACCTGTGCCTTTGGATATTTTGATATACAAGTTAGTCAAGTCATATGTTCGTGTGACTCCGTTCAAGCGAGCTGCTTTGAAGGTAGTTATGCATAAACTTGTATCAATAGGCGTCTATTTCCCCACCCAAAATAGAAAAGGCAAAAAAAAAAGGGAAAATCCTCTTTGATAATCTACTTCATTATTGATATGATGAAACAAACATTGAGTGGTAGGTATTGGCTGGCATGCCTTTTTTGGCATCTCAGGACAATATGTTGTATATGGTCTAATCTTTAAGAAATTGATATTTGATATCAATTAAGTTGGAGGGCTGAGGTTAGTCTCTGTAATATTACCAGTTTAATATTTTTATTATGGTTGCAGGCTCTTTCAAAAGCTATTCCAGAAGATGAGCTTTTCTATCTTAAAGCTCAGTTTAAGCTCTTGGAACCTAAAGATGGATTTCTTTCACTTAATAATTTTAAAGCGGTTGGTGTCAATGCTTCAATGATTAATTTGAGATCCTTAAACTAGAACTTTGTATCAATTAAGATAATGTAATATGATTAATGAACCCAATTTGAATTATATAGTAATTTTTTATCTGGCATGGTATTCTCACAACTAATAAATTGTATTGTGAAGTACAGGCATTAATGAGACATGTTACTGATGCTATGAAGGAGTCAAGGGTTCTTGACATTTTTAATGTGGTGAGGTTTCTTGATCTATCTTATGGACCTTTTCAGCAGTATAATTGATACTTAATTACCACAAAAAAAAAAGGGGTGGGGGGGGGGGGGGGGGGGGGCGCAAAACATAGCGACAACTCCATAATTCAGCATTTCAGCTTGGTTTATCTTTTCTTTTCTTTCTTTCTTTCTTTTCATTTATTTTTATTTTTTATTTTTGTTTATGGTTTCCATAGCATGAAACAAGTGAGTTCATGTTGGGATTCTGGTCCATGGGCCTGAGGGAGTGCCCATGTTATATTTAACAAATTTTCTATAATTTAATTAACCAAAATTGGATGTTTTATAATGTTTTGGGTTCACCTTCACTAAAATGACTTGGCCATTTTCGTTTGGCTACCCCTTGTCTTAATAGAGCCCCTTTCTTTTCTCATAACTTCCAATGTGAGATTGCTATCCTAGTTCATGCTTAAGTTGAGGAGAGCATTTGGCCAACCTGTTTCCTTTGAAGGATACATGATTGCTTTGACCTTTTTTTTTTTTTTTTGGCAAAAGATAGGAATATAAAGGTGTTAGATATATATCATAATCAATACAATTTATAAATTGACAATACCAAAATACATTTACATAAGGCAAAGTGACCAAATATTCACCCAGATAATCTCCTGGTTTCCAAATCTTCAGTCTCAAATCCTTGATCACTAGACAAAGGTCTTATTATCTGCTAGACTCTTCACTTTACCCTTAACCAATATCATATAACTTCCTAAATTGATTCGAAATTGGATAAAGTATTAAAGTCAAGTACTTGCTACTCTCTCTTCTTCTATGATACTTTGAGCTCAATAAATGATGAGATTTTGGCAAGGCATTGTGATGCTATAGCTTCTAATATTTCATGCTAACATTTTAGCTTCTGATTTCAGATGGAACCACTCTCCTATAAAAAAATGGGGTTTGAGGACTTCTGTGCTGCTGCAATCAGTACATATCAACTTGAGGCCCTTGAAGATTGGGAAACCATTGCAAGGACTGCTTTTGAATGCTTTGAAGAAGAAGGAAATCGGGTCATTTCAGCGCAGGAATTGTCTGTGGTATGTGCATATACTGTTTGGAAATTATCTCATGGCTTATGTTCAGTTTCAAACTACCTTACTATGCAATAATCCGCGCAGGAAATGAATTTGGGTCCTGCAGCCCATTCTATAGTCAATGATTGGATTAGAAGTTCTGATGGGAAACTGAGCTTCCTTGGGTATACCAAGTTTTTACATGGTGTGACAATTCGTAGTTCGAATACAAGAGTTCCATAGCATAGCTGGAAATATAGAACTGTTGACTATTTTTTATCCTAAATATTTTGATTTTTTCCCCTAAAATTTGATTAGCAGTGTAAAAATGGAATGTCTAGACAGGAAATTGTTGAGAGTATGATGCTCAGCTCAATATATGTTTTTTTTTTCTTTTTCTTTTTTTTTTTTTTTTTGTCAAAAATGTCCACATGATCCAATCATAACGTTCTTTGTAAAGACGAATATGTATACTGTACATTTTCAAATCTTTATACAAAATGTGAGTTAAATTTCTTTTAGCCTCTAGCGTTTCAATATGTTGTGAATTTAAGCTAAAAGTTGTCTCAATTCTCAATATTTCTAGGTTATATGGCCTAAAATTTATCTAGACAATGAGTCCTATTGACTAGAACCCACCAATGATACATTATCCACCGATGATACCTTAATTCAATGGGTAAGGTTGGAGGCTCTGAGACTAAAAAATTTCATGTTCAAATCTAACATAGGATATCATTTAATGATTTGTTTGTGATTTGTGATTTTTATTTTGGATTGCAAATGTATTTGGACAGCGTACACATAAATTAAGTTATATTTAGTTTGATGTAAATATTTGTGAATATTATATTTTATTTGTGATTTCTACAGTGAATATTAGGTTGTATCTCGAAAAAAAAAAAAAAAAAAAAAAAACTTAAGACTGAAAAACAAATTGAGGTTCGAATTTGCATACTCGGTTGTAGTGCCAAATGAATCTGGTTGCTTTTTGCAGAGAGTTGAGAGATTTCTCTGTTGTAGGTAAAGTGAATTTGGTAGCTTTTTGCATAGAGTTGACAGATGTACCTAAAGTCAATTAGGAGTCCAATCCTAATCCTACTGCATATATATATTTTCCATCTCAGTTTTAAATTTTAGGGTAAATTATTATTTAATTTTTAAGATTTAATTTAATTAATTAATTAATTTCTGTTTTTTAAAAAATTAATTAATTAATTTTTTAATTTTAGTATGTCATATTATTTAGTTATTTTATTCGATTTTTATATTTTATTCTATTAAAGTTATAAAAAATATTAAAATGTTTTTGTATATATAATAAATATAATTTTAATTTTATTATTTAAAAATATAAAATAAAAAAAATTTAAATTAATAAAAGTAAATAATATTTATATAATTATATAAATTATATAATTTTTATAATTAATCGACTGTTTTTCCAAGTTTCTGAGCTAATTTCGATTTTTTTTTTCATAATTGTAGGCTAAACTGAAGGGGGAAAAGATTTTTTAGAAGAGAAAAATGAGTTTTTTTTTTTTTTGGGTTAAATTGGGCTTTAAGGCATGTGACGGGTCACGAGTCTAGGCTGTAATCGAGCCGAGCTGAGCCCAAGCTTTAGCTTACTCAAGCTCGGCTCAATATTTTTTAAAGCTTGGGCTCAGCTCGGTTCGATATTTTTTTTTATGAGCACGAGCTAGAGCTCGAGTTTGGATCGAGTTTGAAAATTATGTTCAAGTTCAACTAGTTTAAACTCGAGCTCGTTCGGTTTATAAAAAACTTGTTTATAAATTATAATTGAATTTGATTCGAGCCTAATTTGTTAATAAATTATAATTGAGCTAAGTTCGAGCTTGACTTGTTTATAACTTATCAAAATACCCAACTTCCTAAATATTTATTTCTAATAAAATAAATATAATAAAAAATACTTAAAACTAACATAAAAACAAAAGTATCCAATGGGTAAAAAAATATTCAATAATAAAATTGAGCATTACATGTATCACAAATATATTAATTAATAAAAAATATATTTTTAAAATTATAATATTAGATTATATAATAAGGAAATATTATATTATGTTAATTATGAGTATATATATTTTAGTGAAATTGAATTACCAAAAAAATTATAGGAGTATTATAATATATTTTTTGGAGTGTCAAAATAATAATAATAATATTAATAATCGAGCTGTTCACGAGCCTATTAATCAATATGTTCGTAAGTCTATTCACAAGTTTATAATCGAACTGTTCACGAGTTTAATCGAGCCGAGCTTAACTTTGTGATACGATCCAATCACCTGTCTTGAGACCCAATATCTTTGCGCTTGGAAGCAACTTTTTGGAAAGTTAAATCAGATTTTCCCAAGTCCGCGACCCAATCCCAACTCGTGGTAGAGCACCTTGGAATATGATCTTACGATCTCCGCAACACAATAGCAACTCGTGAAAGAGAACCTTGAAATAAAATTGTAACACCCTAAATTTTTAATTAAATTAAAGTTGGATATTATAAAAATTCATATTTGGTAAAATTATATATGAGAGTAATAAAATTTATATTTTGGTAATTAAAATATAATTTTTAAGAATTTTTGGAAATTAAATTTATAATCAAATAATTTTTAATAAATTGAAAAGAAATTATTTTTCAAGTTTTAATATGTTAAAATGAAGTACATTTTATAAGGATTCTATTGACTATTTATTTATAATTTTTGGATCTAAAATGAATTTTCTACAAATTTTTAAAGATTAAAAAAAAAAAGAGGGACCAACCCAAGGCTGACACGTGGCAGCCTTGGGATGGCTGCATAACTAGCCAGCAGATTTTAAATCTGCTGGCTGCGTTAGAAGAAAATGAAGCAAAAGGAGGGGAAGAAGAAAAAAGGAGGAAGACAGTCACTTTGGCCACTGTTTTAAGCCAAATCAGAGGGAGGTGATCGACACCTCCCATACCTTCGTGTAGTCTGCTATGAGATGAGTTCATAGACACTAGCCTTGCTCTTTTCCGGTCACTGGTTAAGAAGATATTGCTATCCAAAGTAGCTCTGGTGACCATCTTGGTTTAAAAACTTTAATTAGTCATAAAATTCTCTCAATTGAACTCCAAATTTGATGATTCCAGTTCCTATGGCTTCATCTTGGTTCCAGCTTTCATTTGATACCTTACTCGCCACTTGAGGTTTGCCGGCGAGGGAGATCGGAGACCGTGAAGCTCGCGATTTTTCAACGAGATTCTGGCCAATTTCGGGCGAGTAGGCAAGCACGACTAGTACCTTTGTGCTCCTGGAGTAAAAGGCTTTCCAATGCCACCAATCTTGCCTAATTTGGTGATTGGCGGTGGCGCGTGGTGGCAGTGCTGACCGGCGACTAGCGGCGACTACAACGATATTCCGGTGACTGTGTCTTAGAAATTCGTTTTCGACCTCCGGAGTAGTTTTTCGAAATTAGTTTCTCCAAATTTCACTCCGGTAAGTCAGAAACGAATTATTCTCAGTTAAATATAAATTTTTCGGTGATCGTTAATTTATGTTAAATTGTTTGTAAATTCATGAAATTTAAGTTATAAGTTTATGAATGAGTTTAGATAGTTATGATTATAATTTTAATAAATTATAAGCAAATGAAAATAATGTTGTATGATTTTTATATTATTTTAATGGAATATTTAAATGAGATAATTTTATAAGAATGATATCCGAATTATTTCACGATTTTTTTCTATATATATATTGTTAAAATGTTTTAAGTAAATTAAATTGATTTTAAATGGTTGAGAAATGTGAATTTTGATATTTGAGTCGTCAACTCAAATAAGAGATTTTATAGAATTATATGCAGGTATATTTATAAAAATTATGATTTAAAGGAATTAAAGGAATTGTATTTATTTAAACAATGTTGTATAAATTGAATTGATGAGTTGAAATCATTGCGATGTTTGCTAAGTTTGGAGACCCAGGAGCGGGGTCATTCAGTTGTTGTTGAGCTGTTGTGAGCTGTGATAGCAATTTAGAAGTGTTTATTTATTTTGTTTCAATGGGGTTAAGTTCTAGTTATAGGAGAGACTCTGCTGAAATTTCAGTAGAATTTTTAGAGTTGTTTGCATATACCGTAATAGAGTGGTCAGTGTTATGATAATCTTCCTGTTATACAGTATTGACGTTTCAGGCATATTTCAGTTGCGAGATGTCGCACTTCGAGGAGAGCTAGTTGGGTTTCGTCAAGTTTGTGAGTTATATAGCTTAATATAACACTCCATTCCTTTTATTCAATTAATATTTCACTTGCATTCATGCATTGATTGTTTGGATATTATATATATAATTATGCATTATGAATATAAATTAAGCATTCCAGCATATGTATGTGATCATTTGATTGTAGTTGTGCTGCATATTAATTGTGGTTGTTTGGATAGGGTTAGGATGACATAGGACCACACATGATCGTGATTAGGATTATGATATAATGATTATGGTTTGATGAGCTATGGCTAGTGTATGACGGCTTGGGAGCTTGCTCATCGCTCACTGCTGCTAGTCGGGTTGGCGCTGTGTGGCTTAGTCCATGGACGGCTGGGACCCTATGTATTGGATTTTAAGAGACAGTACTTGGACTCAGAGAGCCATGATAGAGGGATCGGCTCCTCATATTGAGGTTTAATGTGGTTCCTATTGACTAATTCTTATCCTTGGTTTGATTATGTGATTGGTTGTCTGGATGACATTATGCATTAGCATTTCCGGCATTCGAATGGCATGTAATATTGATAACTATATAATTCATTGAGTCGAACGCTCATTCCTGTTCAACATTTTTCCCAGATTGCAGGTTGAGCTCGATAAGTAAAATTTTATATTGAGTTATTCCTGCCATCATCATTCGGCAGTGAAGCTTATTTTAATATTCAATTATGTAATTAATTCTATAACTCCGCATTGTTATTTTGTTAATTGTAATTCTATTCAGAAGTATGATTTTAGTATATGATGAGTCTTGAGGAAACTAGAAATTCCTCACTATAGATGTTATGGAAGTTGTGATGTTCTGTTAAGCATGAACCTTGTGATGATTTGTTAAGATTGAGATAATTGCCCTGAGTGACATTGTTTTGATATGATGTTTAACAGGTTCTGCTTAACAAGTAGGCCCTCGATCTTGATTTTGCGGCAGTTACAACTGTCACATTATTATTTTATCGTTTAGTAGATAGACAGGCTTACTACGGATTTTGGAAGCCTTATGTTTTCCCGTTCCCTAGTGCCGGTCACATGCCCTCAGGTTCGGGTCGTGACAAAGATACTCTCAAAGTAATTAGCTTTAATTGTATAAAATCTTGATTCCAACAAGAATCCATAAACAAGAGATAATACTCTTAATTGGCAAAGCTGAATTTCATAAATCAATATTCTAATCTGTCTTACAACTAGGATAAGTAACCCTAATTAGGGTGTTTAGCCACAAAACTAAGCTGATTCTAACTTAAAATTAATTAAACTCGTAATTGGGCCTTAACTAATTAAAAACAGGCCCAAAACTACTTAAAACATGAAAATAAAGTAGTTTTAACACACCATAGGCTTAACATATAATATTGGCAGCCCAAAACACTAAATAAACTTAATAAAAATAAGTTCTAGGATAGATAATGGATTCGAAACTGGAATTGAACATGCTTGCATAAATC
>CATKHJ010642872.1:0-14228 GCA_949750685.1 Vernicia montana
TTCTCCATATGTCTCATAATTATGCCATGCTCATGCATTATGAATTGCCATTAATATTTGTTATTCATAAAATCAATTTTCAAAAGTCAAATTAAATTTAAAAGCCAAATCGAGATTATTTAAAACCAAAAACCTAGTCCCCGAGTTCAACCTGGTTCGAAAACTAGTGACTTTATCCTTGGGTAAATTAATCAAAGATTAATGAATTGGAGTTAATTTTAGTTTTTTCCTTAATTTTTCCATTTAAATAAATTAGGGTGGCGACTCCTGAATCCTTTTCCAAAAAATCAAATCAAATCAATTTTCCGAGGCAATAGACGCTTACAATCGTGAGCACCGAAACTCATACCTAAACCTCCCTTAAAAATTGCTCGCTTTTCCTTAAGGCACAATTTTTCCGAGCGAAGGGAGGGGCGTTCGGGCGAAGCCTCACAGTTGGCTTCTCCACTGGGGACTAGTTGCCACCCTTTTCAAATAAAAGGAAAGCAAAAATAAGAAGATTACTATTTGGTTTGAATTTTTTTTTCAAAATAATCTCCATTTGGCACTTGAGTTTAATTTGACTTTCATGCATCACTTTGCATAATAAAAGCTCCTTGCCTAAACCCTAGATTTAGGAAAACTTTTGGATGGTGAGTAGTATTGGCTTGATAACTTTTTTTGAGTATGTTGGGAGATAGCGAAAGCATTCCACTCAGCAACGAATCCCCGATCATTTCGATGGTGTAACGAGCAATCCGTACTGTTGGACCCACGTGAGTCTCTTTGACTTACATGTGGTTAGGTATATTAATGCTCTAGTGGGACGGGGACCCTTAAACCAAGCTACCTTTCACTCTTGTGCATATAGTTGCCTTAGTCTTGGACTTTAGGTTCCTATGTACCGTAATAATCAAGACTTCTTGTGCATAATCTGTGAAACTCTTTTTTGACATTCATCATGATATTAAACATGCATACATGCATAAGAAACTCGAGAATAGAGTCTTCTCACCCTATAAATCAAAACCGATGGTCCGTCACCTAAAAAACACTAACTTTCTCGACCAATAAAACTGGTGAAGGGAATCATTTTCCCGATATACCTTTGCATCTATATATCCTTTTCCCAATGTAAATTCTTACTTTTTTCCTTTTCTTTTCAAGGTACCAATGGCCAACACCTTCGATCAAGACGCTATGAATGCTTTTTTTGCCAGTCTCCTTAAGAAACAAGAGGAAACTTTTCAAAATGCACTAACCATCGCCCTTAAGACACAAGCTGATTCCTTCACCAATGTTCTCAATACCCAATCTGCCAACTTCACTAGTGCTCTCAACACCCAACACCAGTCCATCCTCAACCAGGTCAAGGAAATGACCAACGCCACTACTGCACCTAGTCGTACTGAGCTCATTTCCACTCAAGCCGGTACAAGTCATGCTCATACTTTCACTCCTCCCATTATTGATATGACTGGTAAATGGAAGGCTCCTGACACCCCTACTTCTCCTGCTTTGGACTTGAAAGCCACTGCCCCCTCCCCCACTGCGAATCTTTTTTAAAGGGGGGACTTCTCTAGCTTTTCTGAAGCTAAGAAACTGATGGAAAATTTTGAAGCTATGGAGAGAACTCTTAAGAATATTAAGAAGCATGAAGACATGATAGATGTCGACTCTCTAGCTCTCTTCCCAAATGCGAGGGTTCCGCCCAAGTTCAAAATGTCAGTCATGGATAAGTTTAACGGCACCACATGCCCCAAGACTCATCTCAAAATGTATGTGGGCGCCATGAGACCATTTAGAATGGATGATGAGCTCTTTACTCAGTTATTTCAACAATCTTTGACCGGGGTTGCAGTTAAGTGGTTGCTAGATCTCGACCAAAACCATAAGAAAAGTTGGGACAACATATGTAATGCATTTGTCAAATAATACCACTACAACATTGAGGTGGATGTCACCCACCAGGATCTGGAAATCACCAAACAAAGATCAGGAGAGTCCTTCGCTGCATTCCTTACGAGGTGGAGGTCCAAAGTAGCACAAATAGTGAACCGCCCATCTAAAGTAGAGCAAATTGAGATCATTGTCAAGAATCTCCTCCCCCAATACCAGATTCATTTGCAAACTCAGTATCTCGCAGGCTTCAGGGCTCTCATCGCCACCGCCATCGAGATCGAGGATTTAATTCAATCAGGACGAATCAAGGATGAATCCTCTGGTTTGAGATATCACAAGAATAGTAATTACACCACCAACGCCACCAACTCCACTACCCAAAGAGGGGGGGACGTAAATGATGTCTCTTATCATCAACCGATGAGGCTAAAGTTAATGAGGACTTTCTCCAAGCTAGGCATGCCCCTCAGCGTTGTTTACAAGAAAGCCCTAGAGGCTCATCTGGTTAAGCCTCTTGAACCACGAGCTCCTCCAATCCCCTTGCCCAAAGGCTACAATGCTAATGAGCATTGTGATTATCACCGAGAAGCGGGGCACAAGACCGACGCATGTAAGGCTCTAAGACACAAAATTCAGGACCTCATCGATAATGGAGACATCATTGCCCCCAAGCCAAAGCCTAATATTGCCACCAATCCTCTTCTGAACCATTGAGTTCATCCAACCATCTCAAGCTCCACCCAATAATTAGTACTTTAAGAAGGGTGTCGACCCTGCTTTATCCGAGTCCTTTGAGTCTATGTTTGAGTCCTCTGAGTCCATATTCGAGTCCCCTAATCCATCTGAGGCTTTTGAGTCTGCTTTTGAATTCGAGTATGTTGAGTCTTGCTTTTTCTGAGTCTGTATTTTGCCTTCTAGGCTTATCCTTTAATGTAACCTATAATGATGGAACTTTTATCAACAATGAAAATTTTGAACCTTCTATTTTGCTCTACTTCTTTTAATTCATCATTGAATAGGACATCTGAAAATATAATTAAAAAATGAAATAAATAAAATAAAAAAATGAATGAAAGAGGCAAAGAATCAATTAATTAAGCACAGAGGAAAAATAAAAAGTCGCATATATTGTATCTGCATATCATAACAGGTAGGCATTAATCGAAGGGTTCATGGTTTCTTGAACTATTTTATGTGGAACCCAAGGATATGGTAGACCCAAGCATCGCAGTTCATAAGATTCCGGCCTACACAGACATGAAGCCTGTTAAGCAGAAGCTATGAAAAAAAGAAAGCAGAGTGGATCAGAGGGTTTTATGACCAGCTGAATGCCATCGACAAAAAGAGAATGGATGCTTTATTACCCACAGAAGCTATCCAGACACTTCAACAAAAGGTGAAAGATAGAGGTTTGTAAGAAATAAATCTTGTCTTAAAAGAGATCCGAGCTCCTGGGCATGAACTAAGAGGAAAGTTCAGATCAAACTGGGCTGGGCCGTACGTGCTCAAAAAGATCCTATCCAGCGGAGGCGTCATCCTCATGAATGTGGACGGGAACCAGTTCACCAACCCTTACAACCTAGATCAGCTGAAGAAATACTTTGTCTGAAATCGATTTCTGTATTTAGTTTCTATTCTTCAAATGCATTTGTAATCAGAACTATGTGGACCTGATTCTCCCTAAAAGAAAATGACAAAAAAATGATGTAAGGGATACGTAGGCAGCCCAACTCGGGTGCGGTCCAAATCATAGTATAAAGCATTTTTGTTCATATGACAAATCATTTCATTCTCATTTCCGCTGTGCCTAATGCATCATTCACTTGGTTCTTTTGCCAAAACAAATAAATAAATAAATAAATAAATAAAGAGAAAATACTCGCTAAGTTGAAAACCCAAAAGTGTGGCTTAAGCAGAAATTAGGGCAAGCTCTTCGAGTCGAAAACCTAAAAGGGCAACTCGGGAAAAAGTTAGAGCTAACAAAAAATGTTGAAAAATGCTCTCTAAGTTGAAAACCTGAAAGGGCAACTTAGGCAAAAATTAAAGCAAAAATAAAAGATGTCTCATATAATGATGATCAGATTTTGCAGAATATATCCCATCACCCTGATAAAAGGATAGCCTTTCCAATATCATCTATAGCTTATTCCGTATCGTGTAATCATAGTCTAGCCAATCCTCCTTCTCCTAGGGTGCACACCCCTTATGTTCTTGTCAGAATTAGAGTCCACTACAATCTCCTCAATAGTCATACCCCTTCTCCTAGTCTCTGTAGCTCCCTCCGATGCAGCAGTAGAAGTACTAGCAAAACCAGAACTGCTCCCCACAGTCATACTAAAAAGCCTACCCCAAATGTTAGCAGCTCCAAAAATACTCCCAGAAATCCTTCTTTATATAGTAGTAGCTTGGAAACCAGTCCCTACTACAACAATGGAAACTCTCCTCTGAACCCTGGAAACAACAGTCCTCCTCTTTACATCGGTTGCAGTAACCCTCATATGAACCACCATTTTAGTGTCACCTTGTCTCCTCACTGCAGTCTGAGTTACCAATGTAACCTGTAATGTCGAACCCTCAGTGGCTCCTAGAGTCTCCTTCAAAGGTCGAGTCACTCTCTCTGTCTCTCATATGATAGTCTCCCCTTTCTCTGTAGTGTCATCATCAATCTTCCTCAGTAGAATAGCCTGGCACTCTCTCCCAACTAGTCAAACAACCTTAAGCCAAAACAGCCCCAACCACAGTACGACTTTTTCCCATCTAAAATGCCAAACCCACTACCCTAGCATCACCCCAACCAATAGAACTGGAAAGCAGATACCAATCTATCAAACAGAAAATTAGAGCCCCCATCCTAAACCTCTACCTCTTTAAGTCTCTAAAGTCACTGGGGTCCTGAAACTCCTCAATCACAGCAGTCAGATTCACTCGACCATCAACAACCATCTGGTTAGCAACATCCTAGGGGTAGGTCCATAAACTCCTAAAAAGCCCAAAAATGCCCAACTCTGAACTCTGGCACCACCAGGACTGCCTTTGGATCGCAGCCAAGTATGGCATTGAACTCTTTGAAAGTGGGACACAACTCCTCCATGGCAACACCAAAAAAAAAAAAAAAAAAGGGCTACCAAGTCCCAAAACCTAAAGCAAGACCTCAGAAAAATCTCAGTCAACTTGTACTCCCCATAAAGTCACCATCGGTACAATACCGTATTTGTCCAAATTAATCCTCTCCACCTTCTCGAGTTTCTGGGTCCATAAATGCATGAAATGGCTGAAATACTGCTCTATGGGCGAAAAAAAAATCACATGAAAAATTGCATTCATACACATAGTATAAGTTGAGAATTCACCCTTCTGCATCCATGCAATCATACATTACATGCATCATCAAGTTAAGCAAAAGGTCCATGAATCCCAAAACATGCATACATAAACATGCATCATCTATGCACAAACATACATGCATGTGCGATCATCCGTAGTCATACACCATCATGCATAAGCCGAGCTAATAGCCTCTCCTCCTTAAAGCTGACCGACATCATTCCGAAACTGATCTGTACCTTCTCAAAGCTGAATGACATATTCACAAAGCTGATTGAAACCCTCTCAAAATAAACACCTTCCCGAATCTGTCTGGCACCTTTCAGAATAATTACCCTTTTCATAATGCCACAATGGTTTATGTCGACCTTTCAGTGGTCTAAATGCTCAGTTCATAAAAACATTCTCATCTTCAGACAATACCAAGATAGCCCTCAAGACTCATGTCTTTTAATCAACTAACAACCTTTGCACAGAGCAAGGTCTTCCTTTTTTCAGAAAACCTTTGCATAGAGCAAGGTTTCCCTTTTCAGACAATCATTGCACAGAGCAAGGTCCTCCTTTTCTGACAACCTTTGCATAGAGCAAGGTCCCCTTTCGAGTAACTGTTAACCTATGTATAGAGCTTGATCTCCTTCAAGTAAATCAACAATTTTTCACCCGATTCTGACTGTGGTACCATTTTGACTATGCTTTCAAGCTAAGTAGTCGTCCTTCACTCTACCCTGATCGTGGTAATAATCTTTCATCCAATTCTGACCGCGGTACCATTTTGACTTTACTTCCAAGTTAAGCAGTCGTCTTTCACTTGATTTTGACCGCAGTAATAATTTTTCACCCGATTTCAATCGCAGTACCATTCTCACTTTGCTTCCAAGCTAAGCAGTTGTCTTTCACCCGATTCTGACTGTGATAACAAATTTTCACCTGATTCTGACTGCGGTATAATTCTGACTTTGCTTCCAAGCTAAGCAGTCGTCCTTCACTCGACCCTAATTGTAGTAACAATCTTTCACCCGATTCTGACCGTAGTAACCATCCCTCTAGTTCCTTTTTTGCCCCTTTTATAAAAAATCCATCCAAATCCTTCACCTAGAAATGTCTAGAAATGATCATTTAGACATCCCTCTGGTTCCTTCCCTCGCCTTTTTATCCAGGTCAGCCTCATCCTTCACCCAAAAAATATCTAGCCACTAGCATAGGTATCCCTTTGGTTCCTCTTTCCACTTTCATTTATCAGTCAAATCCCACCCATAAATGTTTAGGAACGATTACTTAAACATCCCTGTGATCCATTCTCCCGTCTATTTATCAAACTCAATCGCATTCTCCACCCACAAATGTTTAGGAACAATTGCTTAAACATTCATGTGGTTCCTTTTGCCATCTTCCTTTTTAACCATGTCTCTCACTCAAACATATCCAAGTACTAACCTAGACATCACTTTGGTTCATTGTACCATCCATTCTCCTGGGTTCACAATCATCAGAATCGCCTTACAGACAAGACAATTCTGATGAGGGGGCAACTGTGAACTCTCCAAAGCTGACCAGAATATTTTTTTATCTAAACTGACACCTTTCCGATCCCAATCAGACTTTCTATACCAGACAACACTTTCTCAAAACTGACCGAATTTTTCCCAAAATTGACTGACAAACTGTTCGAAAATTTTTTGGATCTACCGCTACTGACCGGTAATTTTTTAGACCTCAGAATATCCCGAAAATTGACCCAAAAGTTTCAAAAACCGACCCAAAAACTGAAAAGCCTGCAAATCAGACTCTGAACGCCATCCACTAAAGCTCCTGGCGGATCTGTCGGCCTCCCGGCGGCTGCTACCATGGAGCCCGACGACGTTGCTGGACAGTCCAATGGCACCGCCAACTTGCCTTAATTTTTGTGCCGTATTGACGATAGTCCCGCCATGTCAGTAGCCACCGGACCATCTGGCGGCACAGCCAGGCTCTCTCGCTGTGCCGTTGATGCCTCGATTTCTGTGCCCCGTACATGCACCTCAAAATTACCATTTTATCCTTCCAGCCTGATTTTTCAAATCAAAAGGCTCCAACCTTTTGATCTTTTCACTCTTTCACTACCCAAAATAACCCCACCTCACTTTTCCTATACATACCCCCTCCATTTTCCCTTTTAATTCACCCCTTGAGCATTTGTTGATATCTATCCATTTGCTCTTTTCTCTCTCTCTCTCTAATAAATTTTCTCACACTCATTTTGAGTAATCACCTTAATTAATTAAATTAATTAATTAATTTCTCTTTGATTTTAATTAATTAATTTTAATTAATCTTTAACTCAATTTGATTAATTAATTCTTTTAATTAATCATTTTAATTAATTAATCTTTTTAATTAATTAAAAACTGGGTAGCTAAACAATCAATTAAATTAATTTCCTTTTTAAACCAACCTTGTTTTTTCGAAACGGAACTCCACTTCGGCAAAATCATTCACCCACCACACAAACCCAAAAAGAATATATAATTTCTTACCCTCACTCAAACCCCAAATCAAATCAATCCAATCCAATCTGATCGATTTTTAAACCCCTCCACCCCACCGTGGAACGAACTATGTGAGTTTTGATCCCCATCCAATGGGGTACGTAGGCACGTTTGAAATTTAACTCCAAGCCTCAAATCCAAATCCCCAATTAATCCCCTTCACCTTTTATTTTTTTTATTAATTCATTGTACATGTAAATGTTAATTAATGCTATTAGTTAATTTAATTATTTTGGAGTAAAGGAGCGATCTTGTGATTTCCCAAGTACCAATAAGGGTTAGAGGAAATACTCTTATTTATTTGTGGATGTTTAAATACTTGCTCTTTATGTTCACACGCACTTATAATTATGCCATGATCATGTAATCATCATTAATACTTGTCATCCATGAAATTATTTTTCAAGTCAAATCAAACTTAAAAGTCAAATTGAGATTATTTTAAAACCAAAAACCTAGTCTCCGAGCTCAACCTAGTTAGAAAACTAGTGACTTTGTCCTTGGGTAAATTAATCAAAGATTAATGAATTGGAATCAATTTTAGATTTTTCCTTAATTTTTCCATTTAAATAAATTAGGGTGGCGACTCCCGAATCATTTTCCAAAAAATCAAATCAAATCAATTTTTCGAGACAATAGCCGCTTCCAATCGTGAGCACTGAAACTCATACCTAAACCTCCCTTAAGAATAGCTTATTGTTTTTGTTAACTAAAAAAGTAACAAGATAATAATCGAACACTCCCATAAATTTCCCAAGAGTAAATTCTAATAGTAAAATGTACTTAGCGTTTGTTGAGTGAGTTATAGCTAAAAATCAGTCCAATTATTCTAATTCTTGCGATCTCATACAAGAAAAAAAGAAAAATTCATTTTCCATCAATTCAATTGAACCCACCAAAAGAAACGAAAAAAACAGCAACAAACCAAATACAAATGAGAACAAGAAAGTAAAACATCGCTTCCCATCAACAAATTATTACAAATGGGTATTCAAAAAATTATCCAAAATTAGTAACACAATCATAAAATTACACCTTTTCAATCCCAAAATGAAGAGGAACCCTTCAAGAGAAACATGTATATAAATAGAAAAAAAAAAAAAAAAAAGGATACTTATAGGTGGAGGAGGAGGCTTAGATGGTTTATCAAAGATAGGGTTGAGAATGACAGTGGTGAGATCATACACAAAGCGAACTGCTTTGCTCCTTAATGACTTTGCTTTTCTCATATTTATTAGGTTGGGATAATAAATTTCATTTTCCACCATAAATTCACATAAAAGATTCTCTCTTATCTGATACATAGACCTCTCTCTCTTTTTAGGGACGATTTTAAAGAGAGGAAGAAAGAGAAAAAAATTATTTCTTAATTGAAAGAGAATAAATTTTATTTTATTATTATTTAAATTCATGTATGACTTACAGAGGGTCTTACAAATGGAGAAGATATTAAAAAAAGAAAGAACGTTAATAGTTAGTGCATAATAACAGGTTTTGGAGACTTGAGATGTATATTTGAGCCTCGAAAAATATAAATGGTCAATTTGCACTTTATGGTAAACATTATGAATATATTTATACCTTATCCCAATACAAAATTAACTTTAGCGCTAAATTAATTATTGACTTTTTATGTTTCGGGTCAATCGGATCTATTTTTATTATAAATTAATTTTATATGTTTAAAAATAAAAATTTTCTCAATAAAAAAGGAAGAATCTATTAATTCTAAAACTAAAAATTAAAGGAAATATGCAAATATGATCCTAGTATTTACCTTATAGAACACATCGCTCTTTTATGTTATTTTTGAAATAAAAATATCCCTGACGTCACAAATTAGTGTTATCACACCCTAATAATTAACGTCTCCTTTTTGATATGTTCTCCTATTGTGAGACTCATTATTGTGTCCAAGTCAAACTTAAATGATAATAAAATAAATCTTAAAATATTACGGTTGCTTCTCTCTCTTATATATAAAAAAAAAAAAAAAAAAAAAATTCTCATTCTTCTTCTCTTTCCACAATTAGAGCCATTACACGTACATTCCCAACTTCTGAAAATGTGGGATCATTTTTCACAGATATGCCCAACTCCAACCTTTCATGAGGAGGTGCCTTAAGATCCAAATGCAAAATATATTGATTTCTTGGATGATAAACTGCTTTCAAAGTCCTCATCATTTTACGACTATCGCCTTTGTCCCCAAAATTAGATAAGCTAATCTAGGTGCCTCCAATTTTGAATACCTACTCATGTTAAAAGATTTCTTTAAATCAGATTCTACAAAATAGTCACTTGATTCATCTGATCTTGAAAATAAAATAATGTCAAATGGCAACTGATCTCCACCATTAGGAGAGGTAAATAGCCCAAAAGTAGCTAACAAAAATAAAGTCAAAGATACAAGGAGGCTTGCAAAGAATGGAATAAAGCCATTTTCGATCACTAAACACACTTGCTAAGTGGGAATTGGCATTTTTTCTCATACTCATTAAAGGGTTTTTCAGGGACATCAATTCCCTAATATTTGAAAAGAACTAACTCAGAAACCTATAAATGCTAGCAAGCGAAGCAGAACTGATACGAACCACAAGCGACTTGCCTTGAGATCCAATATCTTTATACTTAGTTGTGACCCCTTGGAAAACCAAATCAAGTTTGAAACAAGAAAATTTCAACCCAATGACGAACTTGTGTCAAATAACCTCGGTATGTTGTGAACAAAACAAAGTAATTAACTTTGAAATTCGGTTTTTGATTCTATGCAAGAACCAAAATTAATAAATCTCTCACAAGCAATAAAGCTCAATATTTTGGAATAAAACTGATCTCCTTCATTGATAGAATAGCTAAGTATTTATAATGACTTAGCTAGGTTACAAAGATAGATCCCTAAACAAATAACTAATGAAATAGGTTTGGGCTATAATTAAACAAGGATAAAAGCCCAAAATACTAATAAAAAGGATAACTAATTTAATTAAATTAAATCTTGGCAAAAAAGAAATTAAATCAAAATTTCGAATAGAACCATATTGGGGTTGCATGGTCTGGAACACACCTATGTTCCAGGGCTTGTTGGCATTTGTCTTCCTATGGAACTCAGCTCTTCAACATGGGTTGCAATACACCCATGTACACAGTCAGGAACACGTCCATGTTCCAGGGCATGTCCACTTTTATCCCCTTTTGCTTAAGCATGCGAATCTTGTCCACACTCATTTCCTTGTTCAATTGCTTCATTTTTGGCTTGAATCAAAGTAACCAATGATGGATTTGAATCTTGAAGCCCTAATGAGATACTTGACTCTTCCTTGCAATCTTTAATTGTGGATAGATTGTTCTACAAACCTTGCATCAAGCCTTGAATTGCATCCTTGAACTTCTTTGCCTTTGCTCTTGTGATTGGACCATTTGGCAAAATCATTGGATCCTTGCTATTAGTTACTTGGATTGCATCATCCCCCCTTTCTTGAGATGATTCACCTTCAAATCAAGCTTCATAGAATTGCATCATACGCCAAGAGGCTTGAAGGTTCCATTGTATGTATCAATCTTTCAGCAATTTCTTAAAAGAAGGCTTTTTCATCCGCTTTGTGGATATCAAGTCGTCTTTTCCAGCTGAGCCAAATAGGAAATGTAATACCCTAGGTATTTTCTAGTTAGAGTAAGGATTATAAGTCTGGGACAACTATAATTAATTGTCTAACTATATAAGTATGGCTTGAACCCTAGTGGAATTCGCCATAGAAGTTTTTTTTTTTAGTTATTATGTGAATTTATTAATATGAGTTAAATGTATATGTATATGAGTGTTATAATATTTGTGATGAATAAATAATAAATAATTAATAAAATTTAATTATTTAAAAAATGAGAGTGTGAAAGAATATAATAAAATTATGAGAAAATATTAAAATTACCAATTTTGATAATGAAAATAATAAAGAAAGAACAAAGTGGAAAGTGAGCTTCACAATTTAATGAATGGACAGATTTGATGACTAAAATTATGCACCAATACTTTATTTCATTTGATTATCTCCTCTCAAATTTATCTTTAGTAATAATATATATATATATATATATGGTTGACTTCATCTTCTTTATACCGTCCCTCACTCTAGAAGCAAATATGTTTTCATCATTTCACCAAGTCATCATATTTCTAGCAAAGGAGATATAGTTGGTTTTAGGTAAATTCTAAATTAATTTCTTTTATTTCAATATTTTAATTATGTTTTTTTAAAAGATTCTTTGCTATAATTTGCATGAATCCTTCTCCTCCTCTCTTTTCAAACTTCGACTGTGTATTTCCTTTATGGAGAGGGATGTTTATTTGTTCCAAAGATATAATGGATTAAGTTTAAATATGTTTGGGAGTGATGAAATTAATTATAAATCAAGAAAATATTAGAATTAAAATTTTTGATTTTCCCTCATCTACCCATTCGGTCAACTTGAGGGACAAGGGAGAAGTTATTATTTTAATGGATTAATTAAACAAATAAGCAAAGTTATATGTGAAATTGATGAACTTAACTTAGGACTGTGAAATTATGAAAAGGGAATTAATATTTTTCATTTTTCCCTATTTGACTACTCTGGAAAGAAAAAAAAAAGGTTTTAAGCTTTTACTTTAGTATGAATAATAAGTGAACTTGTGGACCCGTGTACATATTGGATTTTTGTTTCAAATCAAGAAAAGGTTCAAAATTTAATTAGGACTTCCTCTACCTTTTATTCGGCCATTGGTGGAAAATTTGAGTTCTTTAATATTAATTAGTTTAAAACTTATAAATAGATTACTTATATATATATATATATATATATAAGATTTAAAATGAAAAATCTGAACATGGGTTTGGTACTTTAGGACCATTTGACTACTTTAATGACATTAGGATTTTGACATGTTAAATTTATATTGATGATATGAATGAACTGATTATGTGAGACAATGATTAGATATGAAATGGAGAACCATGAAATGATAACATGGCCATCATAAGAGTTATGTAAAAGTGTTACCTTAAATTGATTTAAATATATATGTCAAGTGATCTTAGTATATCGAATTTGGATTGATTGATTATTAGAAAAATATTGCAAGGTTAGATTATAAATTAAATTAATAAGATTACCATTTGAAAGTTAGATGTCACGACTCGACTTTTGAGCCGCGACGGTCCTAGGGTATGGGTAGGCATAAGGTCACCGAAAACCCGTAGAACCCAATACTAATCTATAACCAATCATACATATACTATTCCCAAATCAGAACTTCAAACACATTACTATAACCAATCCACATCATCCATACATAAATGTATGCCATTAATACAATACGATAATATATCATATATTACAGTCCCAAAATAAAATTACAGAATTGAACCATCATAAACATCTCAATATCACAATGACCATGGAACTCTAGACTTGACTCTTGGAGATACATACTCATTATGATATAATCAAAATGACAAAATAAAAACAGACAGAGGAACCCCCAAGCGAAAAGATGTAGCTTGAGTTTTACCTCGTCAAAACTTCTATAGCACCTGAAAAATATAAACCACTTTGGGGTGAGATATAAATCTCAGTGAATACACAATAGTTCAATATGTTATACCGGCTAGATACAATATAGAATATGCGAATAGAATAGCTTCTAGGCTTTTTAGGCAATATAAATGATTTGAAAATCAAAATTGTCACAATGGGATTCATTTATGAAATCAATGAATAGATCCATTGAATAAGCAATTAAGCACAATTTACTTTATTTTAGTAGAAATCATATATTCAAGAATGGTATGTTCCCATTCACATATAGATTGAGAGTCGGCTAAAAGCTTCGCACACTCATCACAACAATTCAAGCGGAAAATTGATCAGGTTTCCCGGCTAGGACCCCCTTCCTATCTAGGGAAGATACTCTCTCCCTATCTGTCGGGATTTCTTTACCATGTGTACATGACTAATGTATACCCCACATCAAATAGGGATTTATGCTTTAGATATCATATAACATTTCACAATCGATAGCATTAAGAATTCATTAACAATGGTACTCATTAATGAGTAAAGGTTTCAATGTGCTATCATTATATCAATAAACAATAGACCAAAGGTCTCAATAGATAATTCAACATATTGGGTTCATGAATATATATATCAATGGTCAATAGACCGAAGGTCTCAATTAAGTGTTTCAACATATTGGTTTCATGAATAAATATCAATGAAACAAGAGTTCAATCAAGTAATCCAAAGGATTCAATGAATGTATGGTTATACAATAAATTGACGCTCATAACATATTGACTATTATGTACTCACCTTAGAACTCCTTTGCTCCTATTCAACACAAACAGAAACGATGATCGCCCGATTCCTCTTGTTCCTTGTCCTTGGGTTCTACATGAACCATTCCAATAAACCACAATTAGATCATCATTTCCTAACTTATCTATAGAACCATAATAG
>CATKHJ010643052.1:0-17208 GCA_949750685.1 Vernicia montana
CATTCAAATGTATGAATGTGATTATTTTGTTGTGTTTATAATATTTATTAATTGTGAATGCTGGATAGAGTTGGGATGACATAGGAATCACTAGGAATGTGAATATGATAGATGATAGATGAGCTTTGACTGGTGTATGACAGCTCAGGAGCTTACTCATCGCTCGTTATTGATAGTCGAGTCGCTGCATGGCTTCGGCCAGGGACAGCTGGTACCCTATGTATTGAATTTTTAAAGTAATTTTAGTTGGACACAGTGAGCCAGGTTAAGGGGGTCGGCTCCTCATATTGAGGTTTAGTATGATTCTTGTGGAATGATTCCTATCCTTGATTGATTATGTGATTGCTTATATGGATGATATTATGCATTATCATTTTCAGCATTCGAACGGCACGTTATATTGATAACTATATAATTCATTGAGTTGAACGCTCATTCATGTTCACCATTTTCCTCAGGTTGCAGGTTGAACTTGAGAAATAGAATTTTAGTCGAGTATCCCTGTTTTCCATCCTTCGGCAGTGGAATATATTTATTTATTTAGACATGTAATTAATTTCATATTGTGTTGTATTATTAAACTCTAGCACTCCGCATTGTTATTCTATCAAATGTAATTTTAATCAGAAGTATGTCTTTAGTGTATGATGAGTCTTGAGGAAATCAGAGATTCCTCACTATAAATGTTATGGAAATTGTGGTGATCTGTTAAGCAGAAACCTGATGATGAGATTATTGTTAATGATGTTATTGAGATAATTGCCCTGAGTGGCATTAATGTGGTGTTTTGCATAGGTTATGCTTAACAGGTGGGCCTTCAGCCTTGATTTTGTGGCAGTTACTACTGTCACATTATTATTTTGTCGTTTAGTGATCAGTCAGACTTACTATGGATTCTGGAAGTCTTAAGTTTTCCCGTTCCCTAGTGTCGGTCACGTACCTTTGGGTTCGGGGCGTGACAAATGTGGTATCAGAGCAAAGGTTCTGCGACCTCTAATATGTTTTGAGTTAAAAAAGTCCTAGATGATTTAAGTTTTCTTAACATGCGGAGTATAGGATTCCTTTTCGTCTTGTTAAGTCTCTTTTGCCTCAAATTCAGCGTTACCTATATGATATGAATTGTTATTGTTGTTATTTAAGTTATGTGTATGTTTTGTATGTTTTCATTGGCATGATGGATTCGACGACTCTTTGTGGACTTACAGTTGTTCAATACAAGGACAGACGATACTAGTAGTGTTGTCCCGCCCATGAGTGCTCTAATAAGTACCCTCTGTTGCCACTTGAAAGAGGACAGTGGTAGGATCTCGCTCCTGTGACAATGTTTGAGAGAGTAGATAATTGTGATTTTCTAGTATCCACGAGGACTTTGGTCTATTAAAGATATAAAATGATTAAATTTTGATATTTTAAATGCCTTTGGAAATGAATATTTCAATTTCAATTGATGATGTAAGTGATTTGAAAATGATAAATGATTTAAAGTGTATTTTTAAAAGTTGTTTTGGAAAGCTTTTTGTTTTGGAACTACATACTTGTGTCCAGTATGTCTGTCTACATATGCATTGGGTCTTGCATTATAGAGTCACACATCATCGGTCATGCATCATGAGTCTTATTACCCATTGCATTAAAGTTGCATATTAGTCTATCATATTTGGACACGGTACTTTAAGTTCCAAAATGAATGAGAAATGTTTTGAATTTACAAACAGTTTCTGAAGGATTTTGAAAGTGAAGTAGTTTTGGATATACCTGAAATAAATTATAGTCCTCTGGATGAGAAATGTTGTGAGGTTTAGTTTGTAAATTTCAGTAGTGTGTCAGAGTGTGTAGCGGAAGCGTAGTGGAGAAGTTTAGCTTGAGTTTATAGTGTCTGTAAGATTTTGAAAATTCGAGGACGAATTTTCTTAAGGGGGGAAGATTGTAATGACCTGAATTTTTATTTATTTTTTAGAAATATAATTATTTAATTCGATTTACTGTATTTACATTTAATGGGAATTTGAATTATCATTATTATTTTAAAATATAATATTTGATAATATTTTATTATGTTTATATGAAAAGTAATGAAAATTTGATACAATTGATATTTTATGAAATCACAATATTTATAAGGTTATAAATTATAGTTTGATTTATAATAGTTTATTAATTAAAGGATTAATTTCAAAGAAATTAAGAAAGTATTGATTTTAATTTGGTTGATTGTTTAAGTAGTTATTGTTATTATTATTATAATAAGTATTATTATTATTATTATTATTATTATTGTTATTATCATTATTACTATTATAATTATATATATATATATATATATATATATATATATATATATATATATATATATATATATTAGAAGGATAAAGAAGCAGAAAAGTAAAAGAAAGAAAGAAAGAGAAACAGAAGTGCAGAAAAGAGATAGAGAAACGGACAGAGAGAGAGAGAGAGAGAGAGAGGAAAAATCAGTTTGATCGTTGTCTTACGGTCACCCGAACTTGACACGCGCCGGACCACCAAGAAGAGGAAGCCGAGACGCTTCCAACAGCATCAACCCGATCGCCGCCACACTCCGCCGGAACGCCCGCCGACCAGCAACCTTCCAAGCTTCATTTCGTCGACTTTTCGACCTCCGTTTCTGACGATTCTTGTACCGTTGGTTTTCTTATCTCGTAAGTTTCAATTCGGTATCTCATTTGCTATGGAAATTGTGGTGATCTGTTGAGCAGGAACCTGATGATGAGATTATTGTTAATGATGTTATTGAGATAAGTGCCCTGAGTGGCATTGATGTGGTATTTTGCATAGGTTCTGCTTAACAAGTGGGCCCTCAGCCTTGATTTTGTGGCAGTTACAGCTGTCACATTCTTGTTTTGTCGTTTAGTGATCAGTCAGGCTTACTACGGGTTCTGGAAGCCTTAAGTTTTCCCGTTCCCTAGTGCCGGTCACGTGCCTTCGAGTTCGAGGCGTGACAATATTGATCCTTATACAAAACAATGTGAATTATAAGTTCAAAGGATCATTCATTTGCAAAGTATAGCAAACTAATTCCCAGATACATTATGTGATCCAAAAAGAGTTACTAAATCTCATATACTAGCTGAAAATGCTCCAATTAGAATTGATGTCCCAGTAGGACAATATGTTAATACTATAGCAAATTAGTCCATGACACACCAAAAACGTGGTAGACCATTTGGTTCCAAGGATAAAAATCCAAAAAAGAAAAAGGAACAAAATAAATAAAGTGACAATTCTATTGATGCTCCTGAAGAGCCTATAACAGAAATAGTTGACATAGATGAGCAAATAAACCTATAAGAGTTTTAGGTACTTGAAAGTAATGAAAACAAAGAGATCTCAATCAACTATGTCACTTCAGGAAAGAGATGGGACCGAAGTGAAACTATTGTCAACAATGTATATGCAGTAGCAATTGATATTGCAAAAGAAAGTGAGGACATTGAACCAAAGTCCGTAAATGAATGTCGACATAGAGATGATTGGCCAAAATGGAAAGATGCAATCCAGGCAGAATTAAATTCATTAGAAAAACGCCAAGTCTTTGGGCCCATTGTTTTAACACCTGAAAATGTTAAGCCAATAGGCTATAAATGGATTTTTGTGCGTAAACGTAATGAAAAAAATAAAATTGTGAGATACAAAGCACGACTTGTAGCATAAGATTTCTCACAAAGACCTAGTGTTGATTATGATGAGACTTATTCCCCAGTTGTGGATACAATTACGTTTAAATTTTTAATTAGCTTGGCAAGTTTAGAAGGACTTCATATGCGACTTATGAATGTTGTTACAACTTATTTGTATGGATTACTTGTTAATGATATTTCTATGAAAGTCCCTAAAAAACTAAAAATGCCTGAAGCATGCAATTCAAAACCCTGGGAAATGTATTCAATTAAGTTACAAAAATATTTGTATGGATTAAAACAGTCTGGACGAATGTGGTATAACCGCCTTAGTGGATATCTTTTGAAGGAAGGATATACTAACAATTCAATTTATCCATGTGTTTTTATTAAGAAATCAAAGTCTGGTTTTGTTATAATTGCAGTTTATGTTGATGATTTAAATATCATTGGGACTCCTAAAGAGTTGACAGAGACAATAACTTATTTAAAAAATGAATTTGAAATGAAATACTTGGGACAAACAAAATTTTATTTCGGCCTGCAGATCGAGCATTTATTTGGAGGGATATTTATTCATCAGTCAACTTATATTGAAAAAATATTAAAACATTTTAATATGGATAAATCTCATCCAATGAGTTCTCCCATGATTGTTCGATTCCATGATGTGAAAAAGGACCATTTTCGTCATCGAGAAGATGGTGAAGAAATACTTGGTCCAAAAGTACCGTATCTTAGTGCAATTAGTGTATTAATGTATTTTGCTAATTGTACAAGATCTGATATAACATTCTCTATGAGTTTACTAGCAAGATATAGTTCTTCACCAACTCGAAAACATTGGAATGGTGTGAAATAAGTATTCCGTTATTTACGTGGTACATTAGATATGGGTTTATTTTACCCACATGTCTCGAAATCAGAATTAATCAGATATATAGATGCTAGATATTTTTTTGATCCACATAAAGCTCGATCACAAACAGATTACTTGTTTACATGTGGTGACACTGCTATATCTTGGTGTTCTACTGTCATATCATATAATCATGCTGAAATATTGACAATTCACGAGATTAGTAGATAATGCATATGGTTGAGATCTATGATCTAACATATCAAAGAAATATGTGATCTTCAATTTGATAAAGGAAGTCCAACAGTGCTATATAAAGATAATGATGCTTGTATTGTAAACTCAAGGGAGGATACATTAAAGGAGATAGAACCAAACACATTTTGCCAAAGTTCTTTTTCACACATGAGCTTCAAAAGCAAAGAGTTTTAGATGTTCATCAAATTCGATCTATTGATAATTTGACAGATTTGTTTACAAAGGCACTCCTTACAACCACATTTGAGAAGTTGCTGAACAAAATTGGCATGCGCCGACTAATAGATATTTGTTAGAAATCATGTTTTCATGAGAAGAAGATTTTTGTGCACTGTACTTTTTTTTTCTTAGCCTAAATTTTGTCCCATTGGGTTTTCCAGACAAGATTTTTAATGAGGCTGTATTATGGCACAAGTTCTACAAGAATAATGTATTTTTTTTCCTTCACTAAGATTTTTTTTTTCCACAGGGTTTTTTCTTATTAAGGTTTTAACGAAACATAATCTTTGTAATAGACATTCAAGGGGGAGTGTTGTGATATTATTTAAGTGGTGTATTTGGATTGGATGTTTATCCTATCTCTATAGATAGATATTCTTATGTAAATAGAACTCTTTTTCTATTCCTATCTTTGTAATTTTTTACACTAATAAAAGTGGTGTTTGGTAAAACTGAAAATTAAGTGCTGAAAATTTAAGTTCTAAATTTTAAGTACGGAATAAAATAAGTGATATAATTTTTAAATAGTAAAAATATTTAAAAATTTAATCACTTAATGTATTCAGTATAAATTTTAAGTTAAAAATTTTGACTTATTATTTTAAGTGATTTTTAGCTTAATTTAAACTTTTAAGACGTAGTTATCAAACAAACTTAAAATGATTAAGTACTGAAAATTTTAATTTTAAGTGCTGAATGGTGTTATCAAACACCACAAGTGTTACAATCAATTAAGTAATACACACAGAAATTATTTTCTTTTCTATTTTTATTTTATTTTCTTTCTATAATTGTACAAGACCTGATATAAAATTATTCTCTATAATTATTCTTTATTTTACAATAATTTTATTTTTTTACAAGTCTTTTTAATATCGATGTGTATTGTTGAAATTAAAATGTGATATACTTTACTAAAATTTTAATTATTAAATTTATTACTTTCAATACGAGGATAAGGCATCCTTGTCATAATTGGATATTGGTCCATGAAGTTGACAGAACAACTACAAAATGGGTTAATACTTGTACTTTATCAGTTACAATTTTATTCAATGAAAACATAGAACATAACATGAGATTGAATACATTTATTCCACAAATTGTAAACACAGAAGCAATTGAAATTATAAGGTAAATTTTCCATTAATGTCATGATAACATTCCATCAAAGCAAAAACTGAAACATATAAAAATTGTTGTCCTGTGCCCCTGTTAGACCAAAAAAAGGTTGATATTTTCACTCCTGCAATGATCATATCATTACAGAAGAGCAAAGATTGATATACTGTACAATCCTTTATCCAAAATAGGTAAAGAGTAAATTCAGAGAATTAAATTTCTAATTGAAATTAGTAGTAGCTTCATTTATCCAACTCATGCAAATGAAAGAATATATATAGTGTTATTAACATTCACAACAAAAGGAGACGAGGGGAAAAAATCATTATCATCATCTAACTGAGCTGAAGGCTAAAAATTCAGCTCAACTATGTTTTGCCTAAATGACAGTTCCTAACAGGGCCTATTAGCAACACAATTAACTGCCATCCTATAGACTTTGAGAGACTTCAGGTAACCAATGAAAGAATCAATACACGGAACCCATCTCTGTTGCAATTTCGATAGAGCATCCATATCTTACACCGCCTCACACAACCCATGAGTATGGATGAAAGCCAGGCAAAGATGTGATGAGGGAAGTGAGTTGAGACGCATGATGCAAGTGGAAAATGATGTCATTCCAAGGAACATTGCCATCTGAAAATGCTTGCTGAATCATCTGCCAAATTGAATATTTGCATTAATACATTCCCTTGAAAACAGGATTTGTGCGGCATATACTTGCTCCATGTTCCTCATATTCTGCTTTTGTATGGCAAGCCTGCACATGAACGGACAATTGTTTCAATCTCAAGTTATTTGAACAACGGATGAATAACAAAACCTGGCGACGGTGATACTAAGTACAAGAGATGCTGAAATCAACCCCAAAACTATCGAAGCAAATAAGTTTGCCTCTCCTCTCCAAACCCACCCCCAAGTCCCCAATCCACCATTCCAGCCTTCATTGTTAAGTTGAATACTAAATAGCCAATTTAATTATATAATAGACCTCATTCAACAGTATCTATGAATGCTAATTCCAACCTAATCGATAAGCTTAAAAAGGCAACAGATGTCCCCCTCATCATCACCTAAAATTCAGATAACCTTCAATCAAGCAAAAGCAACAAAACTAGGCCTATCTTTCATAAGACATGATGCTACCTATAGCAATGACCATAACAATTATAGTACCATCAATACCAAGAACAACTAGGTCTAAAGCAGTATGCAACTGACGATGCTTTCCCTTTATCTCAACTTATCTATAAATTTCAGATACACAGATAAAAATATGGTTTAATTTATCTGAATCTAAGTTTTGATCAGCAAAAGCACCCTCAGTATTCCTGATTACAGAATGGGCATAAATGGCCATCTTTGAGTTGCCAGATAACATCAAGAAGCACAATATCAACATGATGCCATCTCAAGTTTCGAATTCAAAAATAGTACAACAAAAGTTTTCTTGTAATTCAGATATAGTTTCTAACAGAAGGGGGAAATTCATACCGCAAAAAATTCAGGTGTTGATGCAAGAACTGAACCTCCAAACCAAACAGCAAATCTCTGGATGGGATGGCTGACAACATTTACTTCCACTGGTTGTGACTGGAAACCCACAAAACAGAGATACTCAGACTTATGTTACTAGTAGTTGCACTGTAAAAGTGGAGGAAATAATTTAATGTTCAAAATGCTTACTTTTACTTCCCCATCCAGTCTAGCTTCAGATGCAAGAACCCTTGAATCCACAATCTTCTTCAGATCCCGTTGCAACCTTCTGCCAAAGTCTTTGAACATGGTTGATCCTCCAGACAAGACTATATTCTGAGATGAAAATCAAAATCAATTTGCCGTTGCCAGTGAAAAAATAAATCAAAAAATCAATGAACTACAAAATGTGGAAAACCCTTTGGCGAAAAAAAAAATGTGGAAAACCAATTTGCAGTAGCAAACCTTCTGTGTGCACTGTGCACAAAACAAATCCAATTACCAATTGGCAGATCTATGAGAAACAAATAACTCATGCCAAAGTTTGATTTGAAAAAAAAAAAAAAAAAAGGAAACCAAAGAATATATGGTCCTAAGTTTAAAATCCTCAGATCATTGGTGAAGAAAAATATGATAAACAGCACTTACCGTAAGGCACTGAAGAAAGTAATCAGATCCGTGACGTTCAGTGCCCAAAAATGTAAAAGTTGTCCCATTTAAATTTTCACATTGCTTTCAATATTTGGATAAAATTTTTGACTGCTCAATGAAATATTATTTCATCTAAGGGTTTGCACTATTTTCTTTTCTTAGTGTATGGGTACTTCACCTTATATAATGCTCTCCTTGTATCAATTGGTGCAGACTGAATGCACTTGTCTATTACAGCAGGTAAAGGAGTGGTGAAGTCACTGCTATAAATCTCAGGATTAAAGAAAACCTGGAGAACAGGTTAACAAATCATCAGAACAAGTGCTGCAGCATGTTTATATGTTAGGAATGCAGAAATAGCAAAGTTCACTGGTATTTGTTCAATTAATGTTCAACACGTACTAAAGAATCATCCTTGCATACTAACTATAGTCAAATTCATGTTCCTATATTTTTTCCCAACAAATAAAGGAATAAACTTTAACAATTTAAGAAGATACTGCGCATGGTATCTTTCCAAAACCACCATGTTAAACCACAAGACTATTGACAAAGCAAATTACAGCACGGACCAAACAAAGATCTTCAGATTCATATGGTATCAGGATAAGCAAAAGCCGTGAGTAATATAATATAATATAATAGGAGCATATCCAAACTGCACAATATTGATTGCAAGGAAAACCAACTGTGCTGCGCACAGGGGAAAGAATGAATATGAAACACTTATTACTAAAAGGGGATGAACACAGAATAAAATTTCTTCTGGTGTCCCACATAAATTGTAATAAATAAATACATATCAGCACATGGGAACTTCTTACTAGGTTAGTTCCTATCATTATAGAGGCTTTCAAGCAACTTCAACAGGAAATGCTAAAGAGAATAACATGGTATTTGCATCGGTTGTTATATAATAATCAAAGACATAACAACAACAACTAAGCCTCAATCCCAAACTAGTTAGGGTCAGCTACATGGATCTGTTTCTTCCATTCTGCTCGGTTTTGCATTAATTCTTTAGACAGACTTAATTGATAAATTTTGGAAAAAATTATGCAGTCATTCAATGGAATATTTAAGACTGCCACAAAAAGAAAAAGTCCAGCAACAAAAGGATTGAACAAACCTCAGGACCAAGAAACCGTTCATAGCCAATATCACAAGAGTACGGTGCTCCTGTTTTTGGTTTAATACCTCTCCAGTGCTTAATAAACTTGGCTGGTTCTCTGTCATGCTTGTTGAACTCCTGGAATTATTTTGAGAACTCAATAGTTATAATTATCATACATGGCAATGGAATGGGCCATGCTTATTATAGAATTTTAAAGATAATTACATCCATATGTATCACAAATCTTTTCAACTCAAAATTTTATTTTGTTCTGATATTACGAATTAATGAAAGTTCTATTTGATTTTAAAAAAAAAAATTAAGTGCACCAAAAGTTACCTTAACAATGTCAGAACAAGTGTAGCAATACATTTCCTTCACTTTTCGAGCTACATCAAACGAATCTTCTGGTGGTATATTCTCTCCTCTTTCCTACAACAAAGAAGATATAATTTCAATACTAATTATTACCATACAAATCGCAAATCCATAATTCTGAGTTACAAGTAAAAACAATTAAAATTATCACTTCTGGAGGCATTTCATGACTTGCTTCAGACTGGCATTTAAAGCATTTGAAAGCAAAAGAACCAAATCAGTACACTGATTTATCTCTTGCCAGCAGTAGCACTGAATCCTCAACTCCATGGTTTTTTTATTCAGCACAAAGAAAACAAGCTCCAAGGAACGTCTTTATAGTAAGATGATACAATCATAAGCACAAATACCCAAAAAGTTCAAAAAGTTGAAAAACAATAATTGCCTCTTAAAAGCAACTGTTATATATATAGCATTTGCAAACAGCTATTTGGTAGACAAACAAATTTAAAATGATAACCAGCAACATGCAGTTAATCCTAAATCATACAGATGCATTGATGGAAGGAGGGAGGGAGGGAGGGAGGGAGGGGTAGCCATGGCCTCCCCCGAGTGCTCAAAAGTTCTTCACTTTTATGGTGTAAATTTTGTCAAAATTTGGCTATGTATTGGGCTTGGCCCCTCTTTTCTTATGTAAGAAATTTCCACAAATATATCAGGTAAGCGGTAAGCCTTTTAATTATAGTTCCAATACAAGTTTTTTTTTTTTTCCTTTTAGCCAAGATAAAATTGAATATCTAGTTCAACGATCTATTATACTAAATTCAAGTGATCAATTTTAACGGTTTATAATTTTAAACAACTTATTTCAAATAAAAGTCTAAATTTTTCTTAAACCAAAACTTATCAAGAAAACAATTCTACTTAATAATGATTTATAAATCCAGGTTTTATCACCTTCCACATAGTGACTTGCTCGTATCTTTTTTTTAATAAACTTCTTGATCATAAATTCACAAAAAAAAATATATATGGATAATCAAAATTATCCAACTAGATAATCAAATATGGTTTTTGTTAAAAAAATTTAATAATTCAATAGATAATAACTCACGCTAACTTCTTGGTGTATATAAATTGATAATTAAATATAAATATTGTTCTATATGACGTTTTATACCTTTTTATATCATAAACTTAAATATATAGAAGTTGACCTAGGTATATATGCATATTCAAGGAAGTTACAGTATACAAAATTTGGCCCCTTGAAACAAATTTATGATTCTGCCATAGAGATGGATATTGTATGCGGATCAATATGACATTGTCACAGGTCCAAGTTCAGGGTACATAAAGCACATGAATCCAACAATGAATTGATAGGAAAATGAGTCTCAAGTGATGCAGTTCGGGACAAATATCATGTCATGTGCGATGCTACTTACACTATAGAGGTACTATCTGTGCCTCCCAGTCATTGTCTTAGTCTTATCTTATTGATTCATCATTGCCGTATATGTGAAAGATTTATCTACACTTACTCTATAAAGTCAAGTACTTCATCAGTTGGATCGTTCATGCAACTAAAGGAGATCAGCATATGAAATTATGAATACCATATTTTGTTAATAGAAAGAAAAAAAAAAGGAAGGGAAATTGTAAAATTTTGTTTAGTAGGAGACAGATTTAGAATAAGTACTACCATAAGGCATCCTCATGAAACTATTTAAGAAAGAAGTCGGTGTTTTGAAAGCTTGACTCAACTGATGGATCTAGCCAGTCCAATCAGTAACCGGACCTATGACAGACTGAGTCTAGCCTAATTTGACCTTTTAAATTATTGTTTACTTTTTTTGTTTCAAACTTGCCATACATTAATTTTCTGAACTTTTAAAAATTTCTTTAATTGATTTTATAGAGACAAACCAATTGAATTAATCTGAATTGAGAAACAGTAAGTTGACTAGCCTAATTTTCAAAATGCTAAAAGATTCCTGCCACTTAATGATTTAGAACCAATAGTAAGGTTTGAATAATATTAAGACTTAGATTAAAAATAAAACAAAATATCAAGACTTGATAAGACAATGCTGTAAGATGTTAGGACTTGTGATACAGGCATACAGCTAGTCCAAAAAATTTTCAAGACAACAACATTTGAACACAAGATTCAACCTTTCAATCAGATTTCAATATATCCCCACCCCTCAACTTTCCTCTCTCTTTAATACAAAGAAACAAGGGGATTCTAAAAGAAAAATCATGTTTCTTGTGCTTCCTCTCTCATTTATTTTAGTCTCCTCTTCGAAACTATAGTTTAAACAAAACATAACGCAAAAGATGCTATCAAAGAAATACATATACAGAAAGCTCACTCCACCATTAAGGCCCTACTATTAGATGTCAGAGACACATACCCGCATGAGCTGCTGGATAAAGAGAGAAACATCTTTTCCAGCAATAGGAATCGATTTAATGCTGCTACCAATAACATAACCATCAGCAACAGGTACGATATGAGTAGCCCCATCTCCAACGTCCACCACAACTCCTGTCATCTCACACTGAAGACAACTTTAAGTCAATCCCAAAGGAAAAGATCATTGCAGAACATTAAGAACAAGGTGAAAATGTACTTGTATTCCAGCTAAAAGTTATGATAGGGCAATTATTAAGATAGTAATAAAGTGTATGGCAAGCATTTCTTAGCCACATTTTTCAATGTCCTGATTGTGACATTAAAATAAAATAAAATCACAATACTCCAACAAACCAGCTTGATTTACAATCCTCCATGCCTAAAATGTATTAAAAGTCTGTGTCGGATGTAAATATACGATCAGATAACCAAATGCAGCAGCAGCAGACTAGTAATTAAATATTAAAATAGCAAATTGTTTGATTCAATGAAATCAGAATATTACATCCGCATGAAATTTTAGTTCCTGCAAAACCTCAATTCATTAAGAATGGTCACAAATCTTTCAAAGGCAATGCAAGGAGGCCTCTTTTTCATGCACTAAAACATTAAGATTTAAGGGAAAATGTTGATCAGAATAACATTCTGTAAGGCATTGCTTACCCAAGTTATTACTCCTGATACCTATCTTATAAGTGTTCCACGAAAAAAAAAAAAAAAATTGGACATGCAATAATATTTAGTGCGATGATGCAATAAATATCAGATCTAATGCCCTCATGGACTTATACCCAAAGGTCAAGGATCATCATAATTAATTGAACAGCTTTAAGGCTGATCCCAACGTATTCTACTCGGCATAATAAAACTCTAATTCCATATTGTTTTTTATCCCAAACCAGTTGAGTTTTTTTTTTCTTTTTATGCCAACATGCAATGAACAATTCTAGCCTCAGGCAAGTCCACCAAGTATCTCTCAACATGATATCTCACAAACTTGTATAATTTGATCAGAAGTAACATGCCTTTCCTGATGGAATAGTTTACAGAACCTCACACAGAGAAATGTTCAATTGATTAAATAAATTCATTTTGAGATTGCTCCTTCTAATAAAAAAAAAAAAAAAAAAGATAAATAAGAGGAAGAAATTTTATGTTGATTGATGTGCTGGCGCACTACTGATCTGCCAGATTGCCATGCTAAATTGCTAGAGTTAAAGTACGAACATGAGCTCAAAGTAGCAGTTAACTTCAGCCTACTCATAAAGAAGAAACACAATTCAAATAGTGTCTAACTATTAGTCAAAAACAAGAAGGAGATGTGGGAACAATTTTTTTCTCGAACACAAACACTAAATGGGACCCCTCACTAGGGTTTACTTGTTCACATTCCATTATTCAATATCCTCTTCAGCCTCAGCAAATATAATTCACATAGTAATTGCTCACAGATAAATTACAATATGTCTCATGTAATTGTCATTTTCATCCCCACTTTCAACACCCAAAATCAATTGCATATCTCTAATTAGACAAACAACAGAATTCTCAAGAATCACTTGAAATGCTAGCCTTTAATGTACAATAACACATAACTAATCATTTCAAAGCTCTCCCTATTCCATTCAAGCCTCTATTAAAGTGTACAAAAAATTGAAATCAAAGAAACAGCACAATCCTCAAAACCAACCTTGGATGTTGTATACCCAGCTGCTAGAGCAAGAACTGAATTGACCGCAATATATAGCCCAGGAACATTAAACGTCTCGAACATAATCTCACCGGTGTATTCGCGACTCTCCGGTGCAGTAAGCGGGCTCTCGGTCAAAAGAAAGTAATGATCCTCTGGATCGCACCGTAAATAATTGAATATACACTGCTGCCAATACCTTTCCATGGCGTCCCAATTATCAACTTGACCATGTTTGATAGGATAGCTAAGATTATAAGTACTACTCGATCTCGATTTGGCAAACGCCTCTTCTCCAATAAAGAAGTCTAGATCGGCCATAACCCCCGCGCTATGCTGCGCTAACGAATTCGCTTTAGAAGAAGTCCGAGATTGATTTAGAAACGATTCATTTACAGCAACAACAGTTGGTAAAATAAAACACGGCTCTACATTTCCCGCAAAACCCATTTTAGTATACCTGCAAAACCAGACAAAAAAATCAAAAATTCAACAAAATCCCAATTGGAGAATTTCATCAAACAGCTTCCATGCACTCCTCAATATCAAGAACAATTAAAACCAACAACAGAAAAGAAAAAAATACCCGGTGCCATTATCGATGACGACAGCAGGACGAGAGGTGGGGTCCATGAGAAAGGTAGAAGAAGATGAAAAAAAGATGAAGAAACTGAAGAGGGATCTCAATCGGCGCGGGAGATCCAAGACAAAGAAAGGGTTTAAGGGAGAGGTTCATGGTCAGTAAAGGCGCTTAGAGAAGCGCAAAAAGTAAGGTGAAGTGGTGATTATGGTGGTGGTGGTGGTAGACTTGGATCCTAAGTGAAAGCAGCGACTCAACGGTAATGGTAGCTCGAAGTTGGTGAAGAATAATAATAATAATAATCTACCCATTTCAACAAAAATAGCAAATAAAATAAGATAATCTCATAAACTTCATCATCATCATTACCAATACCACTCTCTCTGTATATGAATTTTCAATCTATGTTTGATACTTTTCTTGCCAATCGAGGCTAAACACAAAGCAAGCCAAGGCAGAAACGACGACTCTCCCCTCTCTCTCTCTCTCTGTTTTTTGTTCTCTCTTCTTCGTGGGATTCGTTTTTATTATTATTTATTTTTTTATATGATTTATTTATTTATTTTATTTTTATTTTATATAAGAATAAGAGTCAATTTTGACTATCGTACGATTTTCGACCGTCAGATTTATAAACCTTACGTTGGGACCCGATTAGTATTAGAATCGTAGTGGCTGTACCTGGTGTGACGTTTACGGTCGCTAACTGGCCCAGGTGATTTTCTATTTTTTTTTCTTTTTTTTTTAATTAATTTCCTTTTTTTAGATGAATTTCCAATTATTTTGAGTATATCATGTTGAATTGTAAAAGACATACTATATATTTTTTGATTATTAAATATGTAAATATTTTTTAAAATTAATTCAAATCCTTATGTATTTTTATAATTTTAGCTTGAATTATACAGAATTAAGATTAATCAACCTAAAGCAACTCTAATACTAACAGTAAGTTGGTTTACGGAATTGCTTAATAAACCGCAGTATTAGTAAATAATATTATATTTGATATATATGATTTAAGTTTGGTTTAATAATTCTAAAAACTTCAGGTAACTTATAAAATAGGTGTTATTTAAAACCTAATCTCCCATATTTTTAGTAAACTCTATTTATTGGGATTACTAATCACATTATTTATGACATTTTATTTTTTAAAATAGCATCACTTTTTATTTTATTTATTAATCTATCCTACTAAATATATGATTATAAAAATATAATTATTTAATACTATATATTAAAATTTCTATGCCAAATAAGGTTTAAAATAAATAATCATATGATTTAACTAAATTTAAAATTTAAATTAATTTTAATAATTACGAATATGTGAACCAAACGAACTCTAATAGCTTATCAAAGCTATCAAAGAAAATTTTCATCCTAAACCAAAATACGATTGTAGCAATAATTTGCAATTTTCCAATACCAACCCATAATCCAAGATTCAAATTTAATTTTGGGTTAATGTGATTAAATACTTCTTCCATTTCATATTAGATGACGTTTTAGAGGTTTAATATTTTTTCACAATAAATGACGTTTTAAAATATCAATAGAGCATTTATTTATTTTTTCCATTTTTACCAATTTTTAATCTTCATTAAATACATTTTTTAGAATTTGGAGGAATAATTAATTAAGGCAATTTAGTATTTTCTTTCATTAATTAAAGAGAGTTAATTAGCTTTTTAATATTTATGCATACCTCAAAAACATTGTCTAATATAAAATGGAGGAAGTATTCTAAATTTAAATTAATGATGATATTTAATTACATTATATTAAGATATAAAATATAACTTTAGTTATTAGTATTTCCATCCACATTTGTTTTTTCTATTTTATATGTAATCATCATTAATAGATTTTTTTATCTTATATGAGTGAGTAATACTATGCAACTCAATACATTTATACTGATACATAACTTATATAGATAATGGACTAGGAGCAAGTTGTTTTAATTACAAATGAGGTCGCTAGATTTGGACTTAAAAACCATTAAAATACTTACACAGTCGCACACCGCTCTCGCATTCAAAATTTTCAAAGCTTTAGATTAATTTCATCTATCTCTCTCTCTCTCTCTCTCTCTCTCTCTCCAAAGCTGTAAAAACAGTACATACCTTTAGTTTTTACTCTTTAGACTTCCCCAACCTCCACCGTTTAGTAGTTACTAATAGTTATGGCTTTTGTCGCTCTACTGCTTTCCTATCTCCATCTTCTTATTTTGAATCCATCTCCCACTTTCTTTCTTTGTTTCCCAAACAACTCTCCTGAATAATAATTTCTTCTTCTTCTTCTTATTATTATTATTATTATTATGGATTACCTCTCTTGTGATGCAAAATCTGCAAATGCTACTTGTGATCCATACAATTGGGATCGCAAAAGAGGGGGAAAAAAAAAAACAATAAGCCCACCCCATTTGCAAAATAAGTCTATCACGGTGAATTTTGGAGCCTGGCCTAAGCCCCTCTATCTGTCGTTACTTTTGTACAAATTTATTATCTCAATTTACGTTATATTATTATATTAAAAAATATTTTATATAATGTATTTTTGAAAAAAAAAATATGTAATAAATAAAATAATAATACATTAGTTAGAATAGGAAATTAGTATAAAAATATTAAGTTATATAGCATTTTCGTATGTGAGATTGCAGTTTAAAAAATAGTTCATTTTTATATTCTACATGCGATTATTTTTGAAAAAAATTATTGATATATTGAAATTGGTACAATGAAACATTGAAAATTTGGTGGTTCTAATTTATTTGTGTTATCTTATTTTATAGAAGATGTAAATATGTCAATGAAATTCAAGAGATTTAT
>CATKHJ010643106.1:0-37713 GCA_949750685.1 Vernicia montana
TATATATATATATATATATATATATATATATATATATATATGATCGATTCAATACGGTTCAGTTCGGTACAGTTCTCGGTTCGGATATGAGCTAAAAATCAGTATCATACCAAATTAAAATTTTCGGTACAGTTTGGTACGGTTCTCGCCCTAAGTCTTAAATTTCTTACAATATAGTACTAAAACAGTTCGATATTTTAATTTGATCCAATATTATAAAATACCGTGCTCAGCCCTAAAGTAACAGTTCAATATTTCAATTTGATCTAGTATTCTAAAATACCGTGCTCAGCCCTAAGTATAACTAGGGCTAAAACTACATTGGTTATATTAGTATAGTTTTTCCCTTATTTTTCATCATATGTGTTTCTAAAAAAGTTAAAATCATATTTTATTTTTAAAATTAAAATTGAACGTTTTAGATACGAAATTAAAATTAAATTAATTATTTTTTATTTTCTAATAAAAGGGTATTATATGTCAATTTTTATATATTGTACTAACTATATATCTCCTTAATTGGGTAAAAAATAAATTTATTTATGCTTAAAATAACATATATAAAGATATCCATATTTATTGAATAAAAATATTAAATAAAAAAAAATGTAACTCGCCAGATTTGAGATAGTGCAGTCTGTTGTATCTAAAATCAGCATCTAATGATTTTAATTAATCAAACATCAAATTAATTATTTTGATTATTTAGTAAAATTTAAAATTAAATATTTTATGGATATGCTAGAAAATTTCTAAAATCCACTACAAAAATTACCTTATCTTCATTTAAAGAATTAGAGTAGATAATAATTAATTTAAAATTATTTGTTATTGAAATAAATTTATTTTTATTTTAAAGGTTAAAGACGGGATATATATTTAGTATTGCACTTACTCAAATAGTTACCAGAAATTCAAAATAATTACTGTATTAACTTATAGTTACTACAATCAACATAATTATTACTAGCTTCCTGATGTGCATTTGAAAGTTGGTTTAAACCACTTTTTTTATTTAATTTAATTAATTTAGAACATTATAATTATATATATAGTTCTAGGACATAAGTATTTATTTTCCCAAGTTGGAGAAAAGGTTCTCATGAAATACTTTATTACAACAATTGTTATGTTATTACTGCATACCTTTCCACATTATTGCAAAATCATAAAAAATACTATAAAATTTCAATTCTTACTATTTCAAAATGGTTTCAATCAATAATCATTATGAGCCAAACAATAAAATGAGGAGACAATAAATAGATGCTTCGTTAGTTGTCTCCCGTTATAAAATTCATGTAAATTTAATAGAAAAATACATTAATTATAAAAAATATGAATGCTTGATGAAAATCTTAAAAAAGAAGAGCATGATTCTTAAACTAAACACTATGTATATGAAAATAAAATTTATATATATATTTTCCCAACTTGAAAAAAAAAATGTACTCGTGGAATACTAATTACTATATTTCCTTTGCGGGTTCTCATTTCATATTTGATTTACACTATTCAAACATATTTAAATGGTTAAATTTTTTTCAATTTATTAAATTAGTAATTTACCTAAAAATATTTTTACCCTTAATTAATATTTTATTGTTATAAATAAAAAATATTTTTACCCTTAATTAATATTTTATTGTTATAAATAAATTTTTATATGTGAATATTACTTAAATATGTTTGAGTACATATTTTAGAGATATTATAATATAGGATTATTTTAATAATGTTGTATACACCAAAACTCTAACTATTTATCTATATAAGGGAAGCCAGATTTAATCTAATAATAAGGTTTTGAAGTTCATTTTCTCTTTATATATTTTCTTATATCTCTTTTTACTTTATTGCTTTATATTTTTTTTATTGTTTTTTATATGCTGTGCTAATAAGCCGATTTACAACACGTTATCAACACGACTCTCTTTAATTAATTAAATATAGTTCCTGAAAATTTTTTATTTTAAATTCCTATAAAATTAAATAAATTAATACAGATTCTGAAAAATTAGTATTATCTACAGTTCTTAAAGAACTAATTAAATAAATAAATAAAATATAAATTCTTGAAAAATTAGTACCTTAAATTTCTGAATAACAAAATATCCTAAATTTCTGAAAAATTATGATGAAATTTTCAATTCGCCGGCAATCTCTTGGCTATTATGCGATCAACAAAAATCCTCCTTTTTTGCAAGCTTTAATCCTTTGCATGGGTTTGTATGGCTGATATTCTTGTTGGGTTAAACCTTTTTATGCTTTTATACTATTTGTGAGATCTATATCATTCTTTTTCTAGATCGTGATATGATTATCAGTTGAAGGACTTGTATATGTCAAAATGGTTTTTGATTTATAAAATATTCTTCATGATATATTATTATTATTATGATAATAATTTTATTATTATTATTATTTGATGCTATTTGATTATTAAATTTATTTTTTTTCTATAATTTTGTGATTTGTTTATAGTATATTATCATGTAAATATTCGTTATTTATGACATATTATTAATGTCATTTATTATTATAAATGATAATTTAGCTAAATTTGAATTCAATGCTCTTAAACTCAATGAGAATAATTATTTGATGTGGATCCTTGATGCTAAAATGCATTTAGATGCTAATAAGTTGGGTGAATCTATTTATGAAGGAAATATAATATTAAAATGAATTTTTGTGATAAATTTTCGTAGTATCAAATTTTAATTTGTCATTGAAATTAAAACAAGGTAAATGCTATGATCATTCTTAGATTTTATTTAAGTGAGGATTTAAATATTGAATATCTCACTGTTAATATATATATTTTTTTGTGTTCTCTAGAAGAGGCTTAAATATCAATATAATCACTTGAAAGTTGTGGTCCTACCCCAAGCACAATATGACTGGCTAAACTTGCGCCTACAAGATTTTAAGTATGTTTCAAAATACAATTCAGACATGTTTAGAATCACTTCACAGCTGAAATTGTATGGTGCTAAAGTAATAAAACATAATATGCTATATAGAAAACATATACTATTTTTATACTTTTAACATACTCCTGCAACAGCAATATAGAGAGCGAAAATTTACAAAATATTATGAACTTATTGCTTGCCTTCTAGTGGATGTAAAGAACAATAAATTGCTAATGAAAAATCATCAAGCTAGACCTACTGGTACAACAACAGTTTTTGAAGCGAATGTTGTAGATAACCAAAAGTCAAAACTCAAGAGTGAGGTACATTTGGTAAATCACGAGAACTCTAGAAGAGAAACAACCCACATAGATAACACAACTCAACTCAATATATAGACTCCCTGAAGGAGTAATAGTTAAGATTTTGTATTTTTGAATTATTATTCTTATTGCTCTGTTGGATTATATCGATAAGTTATTTATCTATTTATCCATATTATTTTGTGTATTATAATTTATGATTAATTTCATTATTGTTTTATCCTTGGATACATGAACAACATATTGTGTTGAACCTGAAGTTCAATAATCAAATTTTAAAGGTTTGGTATGACATGTCATTATGCATGTATATCATACATACTCTCCCTTACAACTTGTATATGGAAGTGAGCCTAATAATTCTCATATGCGAGTTTTTGGTTGTGCCGTGTATGTACTAATTGCATCACCTCAAAATGGATCCACAGAGGAGACTCGAAATTTATTTTGATGAGGTACATTTCCTGACATTAGGGGGAGGAAAAACATCTGTTAGTACTAAAAAATGTCGAGAAATTTTCTGTAAGGAAGATCGTTTAAAAAGTTTTGATCTACGCACAAGTCAAAGTGAACTAGAAGTTCAGAAAATAATACAATTACAATAAATTGCAACTCAACTGCCAGATGCATTTACAAATGCCAAAAGAGTGACAAAGTCTTATATTCCAGCTGCTAATACCCCAACGAGGGTTGTGGTTCTTATTGAAAATAGAAAATCAATCGAGCTAGACACATGCCAGAAGCGTGGACAGTAAATTAGAACTAAAGATAAAAATTTGTGGAAAAAGGAAAAGTAGTGTTACTAAAAAAATCTCCTAAAGAGAAGTCTCTTGAAGAGAAAGATCTCAATCAAAGAGCTATAGCCAATGATGAGACACAAACTGAGACAATGAAATAATTAGATCCTCCAAATATGGCTTATGGAGTTGATGATAAGATAAATAAAAATTACAAAATCTCGATTAATTTTTGTGATACAGGAGAAACATTTGATAAAAATTCATTTATCGTTGACGATAAATTTGCCTCAACAGTAGCTCTTATTGTCTCAAAAGACAATCTGGATCCAGAACCTATAAATATAAATGAATGTCAGCATAGACATGATTGGTCATCATGGAAAAAGGCAATTTAGGCTGAGCTAAACTCACTATTTAAAAGCATAGTATTCAGACTTGTTATGTTAACTCCCCAAAATGTGAAACCAGTTGGGTATAAATGGGAGTGTTTGTCTGAATGCGTAATGAGAATAATGAAGTGGTAAGATACAAAATTTTGTATCGGCCTACAGATCGATTATTTATCCCCCAAATGAGTCCTAATACACCAGTCTACTTACGTGGAAAAGGTACTTAAGCAATTTTGCATAAATAAATCATTTTCCTTAAACACATTAATGGTATCCGCTCACTGTAAGTGAATAAAGACTATTTTAGACCTAAGAAGATAACAAAGAGCTTTTTGGTCCTGAAGTACCATATTTGAGTGCTATAAGGACATTCATGTATCTTGCAAATTGCATCAGGCCTGATATTGCATTTGCAAGAAAAATTCATAACTAGGTATAGCTCTGCACCTACCAAGAGACATGAGAGTGGTGTAAACTTATTATGTTATCTTCGAGACACTATTAATTTGGTTATATTTTCATATAATTCATATTTGACATTTGTCTACATGTGGATGCTGGTTATTTGTCTGATTCATATAAGAATAGATCGCAGATTAATTATGTGTTTACTTATGATATTGCAATTTATAAAGATTTGTATGTTCCTGAAGTACCTTAATAAATATGCTCATATTATGTTGTTTGAGAATAATGCAATATGCATTGCACAAATTAAAGTGGATATATCAAAGGTGATCAAACTAAATATATTTCACCTAAATTTTTTATATACATCAGATCCAGAAGAGATATCCACCAAATTCGCTCAAGTGACAACCTAGCAAACTTAATTACTAAGTCTTTACCTAAATGTGATATTTGAAGGCATTGTTTCATCAATTGGTATGCGCCGTATTAAACTTTATTCTCATCAGGGGGAGCGAATCAGTATAAGATTGTACTCTTTTTCCCCTTAGTCAAGTTTTTGTCTCACAGGATTTTCTTAACCAAAAGTTTTAATGAGACAATTTGTGCAATGACAAAATAGCCCATAAATTGTACTATTTTTCTTAGCTATATTTTTTCCAATTAGATTTTCTAGCAAGATTTTTAACGAGGCATATTCATGGCGCAAGTAATATCTAAGGAGGAGTGTTATAAATAATTATTATATGTGGATATTACTTAAATATCCTTAAGTATATATTTTAGAGGGATTATAGTATAAGGTTATTTCAGTAATGTTGCATACACTAAATCCTAACTATTTCTCTATATAAGGAAAGCTAAAGTTAATATAATAAAAGAAGAGTTTGGAGCCCTTTTCCTCTCTACATATTTTTTTTCTCTCTCTTTACTTTATTGCTTTATTGAATTTATTCTTTTTTTTTTTAATGACTTGCAATATAAATATTGACTTAAAGTCAGGATAAAATAGTAATTTGGCCTGTAATATATAATATATACGATTTAATTCTTGGTTTAAGAAAACAGAGCAGAGAGAATGAGAAGGGAGAGAGAAGAGACTGCGAGCGAAGAAGACGAAGGAGGAGAAGAAGAAAGAACACTCCCTTCGAGTCCCTAGCCACTGAGCCTGGGTCCGAACCGGCGTTAAGTACCCGCTTATGGCCATCTCAGCTGTCTACTCCGACGGGCAATTGCTGGATTTCCTCTTTCTTTATCTTCTCTTAGAACCATAACTTTACTGTAAAAGCTTAAATAGGTGAGTTCTTCTCTCTGCTGTGTGGATTTTATATGAAATTTCGATTTTCTCTTTCCTTACTTTCTGGTGAAATTTGTTTGCAATGAATTAGTATTGGCTTGAAATGATAAACTTGGGATTTAATTTTGAAAGTGAGCAGGTTCAGCATGTTAGTTGCATAATTTCAATCTATATAGGGTTCATTTGATTGATGGAATTTTGTTTATGAACAAAGTGGATGTTTTGAAAGCTAATTAAATTTGAATCATTATCTGCTAAAAATCTTGAACTGTATGTTCCCCACATTAAGGGAATTGAAAGATTAAAAAAGAGGCTTAAAATGCTTGCTGTTGAATGTATAATTTTTATACTTATTGCCTTTTATCTGTGAGGAGAAATATTTGCTCTTTGAATGACCAGATGAAGTTTTCAGTTTTCTTTTTTTTTTTTTAATCAGTTAATCTTGTTAAACTTTGATGCTCTAAAGAATTTAGATTGATTTTGGTAGGCCGTAATAGAATGTAATCAAATGCATTTTTAGTGTAATATTTACACTAAAAATACATTTGATTATCTTACATTGCATTATATTATGCATTTGATTACATTACATTATATTCTATTATGATTTACGGCTTATCAAACGTACCCTTTGATTTTGTGTGTTTTAATTTCTGGATTGTAATGATTCATACTTTTAAATACTAGATGATGTTATTCTTTTTTGACTGTATGTTCCTTGAGCGATGAATGAAAAATAAAAAAAATGCAGTTTTCAATTTCATTGTCCATTTTGAAATATCCCTAAATTATATTGCCTTTATCAGGTACGATGATTATGCACACAAGTGCTTGGCTCTGCAAGGTGGATTTTCATCTAAACTTGTTATATGGTGCACTAGAGCTTTGCTGAACAACATTTTCAGTCAAGAAGTGGCGAACTTTGCTCCTAGTTTAGCCCCAAAGCTACCTCACAGACTTCTTGAAGAGAAGTTTATCTCACTCTTACAGTCATGTAAGACCCCCAAACACCTTCACCAAATCCACTCTCAGATTATTGTGCACGGCTTTGAATACAATGATTATATCACTCCAAAGATAATCTCTGCATTTGCCTTGCTCAAGAAAATGCAATATGCTTGCAAAATATTCAATCAAATTCCTTACCCAAATGTTTCCAATTGGAATGCAATGTTTAAAGGCTATTCCCAAAATGAGTTTCACAGGGAAGTTATCGTCTTGTTTAGCCAGATGAAGAGTATGGATATAATGCCTAACCGCTTCACTTTCCCAATGGTTTTTAAATCTTGTGTAAAGATTAATGCATTCAGAGAAGGTGAAGAATTGCATTGTTTTGTGGTAAAGATTGGATTTCGAGCCAATTCATTCGTGGGTACTACATTGATTGATTTGTATTCTAGTGGAGGAGTGGTACAATCGGCTTATAGAGTGTTTGGCGAGATGGTGGAGAGGAATGTGGTTGCTTGGACTTCAATGATTCGTGCTTTCATATTTTGTAACGATATAGAAACTGCACGTTGCCTTTTTGATTTGGCCCCTGAGCGTGATATTGTCTTATGGAACACTGTGATTTCGGGTTATATAGAGATAGGGGATATGGTAAGAGCACATGATCTTTTCAATAAGATGCCAAACAAGGATGTTATGTCTTGGAACACGATTTTGAATGGTTATGCCAACAAGGGTGATGTTGAGGCTTGTGAAAGACTGTTTGAAGAGATGCCTGAATGGAATATCTTTTCATGGAATGGATTGATCGGAGGTTATGCACATAATGGACGTTTTTTTGAAGTATTAAGTTCATTTAAAAGTATGTTATTTGATGGTGATGTGGTTCCTAATGATGCCACACTTGTGACTGTGTTGTCTGCGTGTGCAAGATTGGGTGCTCTTGATTTGGGCAAGTGGGTGCACGTGTATGCTGAGAATAATGGATACAAGGGAAATGTATATGTTGGGAATGCTTTGATCGACATGTATGCAAAATGTGGGATTGTAAAAAATGCAATTGATGTTTTTAAAAACATGGTCAAGAAAGATTTGATCAGCTGGAATACCATGATTGGTGGCTTAGCAGTGAATGGGCGTGGATCTGATGCTTTAAATTTGTTTTCTCAAATGAAAAATGCTGGAGAAAAACCAGATGGAATCACCTTCTTGGGTGTTTTGTGTGCTTGCACACATATGGGTTTGATTGAGGATGGACTATCATATTTCCAATCAATGATTGATGATTATTCAATTGTGCCTCAAATAGAGCATTATGGTTGTATGGTTGATATGCTTGCAAGAGCTGGCCTTTTAGCTCAGGCTGTGGATTTTGTGACAAAAATGCCGATGGAACCAGATGCTGTTATTTGGGCTGCCTTGCTAGGGGCATGTAGGGTTTACAAAAATGTTGAATTGGCTGAATTGGCACTTGAAAAACTCATTCAATTTGAACCAAAAAACCCTGCAAATTATGTGATGCTTTCAAACATATATGGTGATCTTGGAAGGTGGAAAGATGTTGCACGATTAAAAGTTGCAATGAGGGATACTGGGTTCAAGAAATTACCAGGATGTAGTTCGATTGAGGTCAATGATGGTGTTTTTGAGTTTTATTCTTTAGACGAGAGGCAGCCTGAGAGTGATTTAATATATGAAACCTTGAGGGGTTTGACAAAATTGTTGAGATCATTGGGCTATGTACCGGATCTTATGGAGCTTGAGAAGAGAAGCTGAAGATAGAAAGTATATTGTTAAACGTAATGAAGCTGTCCCGATTAGATATCTTCATCAAACATGAATGTAAGTTGTCTTTTCTCCTTCTTGTTGAAAGTTCATAAGAAAAGTCAAGAATGTTATGGAACTACTTCGAATTTCAGATTTCAAATCTAGAACCACATGTGGAGATTCTGTGCTCAGGGTACTAAGAGTGATTGGAAAATTCATTTTTACAACTGAAATAGTGCTAGACAATAACATCTTATGCAGCTATGGTCTTCCTCCAACTTGTCAGTGGAAATTGACTGTTCCATTTAATTGCGCATTTTTGTTGTTTCAAAAGTTTCCCCTTCCATCTGTGTTTATATGGGTGTAGTGTGTGTGTGTTGCACGTGAACCTGAATGCTGTTTAACATGGGAATATACATACCATAAAAATTAATTAGAAGTTATTTGAAAATACTTGGAACATTTATTATACATTATGGAATAATATATATTTATCTCATTTAAAATGCTGACTCATTTTTTGGAATTTTAAATCCTTAATTCCTCCCTTCTTTTCCTTAGTATGCTCTTTTCCTTGATTCCTTTTATTATTATTATTATTATTATTATTGTGGTCAGGTGTTATTGTGGATCAACTTCATGCAATGTGCTGAATTTACCTCCCTAGTCAAGTCAAAGGCAGACTATCTGCAACCACACCTATAAATTGGTATTCCTTACTCCCTCTACCTTTGCAAGTTACAAACAGCCACTGCCATGTATCACTCTGAAAAAAAGTGTCACTGATAGCTGCTGTTTACGTATTGTCAAATTATCATCTCATCCCTGTTTCTTGATTATCACACAGAACAAGCAAAAAAGATGTGAAATGTATGTCTGAAATGCATGGGACAGCCTATACCTTATTAAGATCTCTTTTTGTTAAACCACTTCTATAAGTTTTTCTGCAGTATGCAAGGGCTTTAAATAGATTGCTGTAATCAAATTATGATAGCACATAAAACTTTCTATGGATAAGATAATGTATAGCAGCATGCTTACTTTGCAGCATAATTTCTCCAGCTTGCTGCTCTTCTCACAATGCATGTTCTGTCATTTGAAGCTACTTGCTCTTTTCACCGAAGATAGATAAGACATATTAAACTTTGAAAATTTCCTAGTAAGTGGTTCCTTGAAAGCATGCTACTTGAACATAAGCATCAGGGAATGTCTTATGTATAAATCCTGTTCCATTTTATTTACCAGAAGCCTTGTTTCTTAGATGTACTAATTTACAGTCCTCAGAATTTTATAAAATTGGTGTCTTTACAGACTAAAGATTATTTTTTATGTATATCGATTCTTACTAAGTTCCAGATCTGCTCCATGCTTGGTGCTACCCACAATGAACTCCAGAACCAAGGCTCTTGACCTGTCAAAAAATTTCTCACACACAAACAATAGGCATACTGCAAAAAATTTCAACATGTCCTTTAGTGTGTTTATTTTCTTATGTAGGCTAAGGACTAGAGAGGTGGAGTTATGATATGGACTAGGCTTGCTTCGGATATGGAAATCTAAATGCATAACACACATGTTCATGGTGCCTTCATTTTGTGGTAGGCAGTTTTGGCCCCCTTTTTTCCCTCCGGTTTTTAGTTTTTCTGATACACCTTCAGGCTCCATCAAACCATCTGTACCAAATTTGGTGTGTAGACGTGGTATTTTCTAACCCGACCCAAACACGAGGAAGGGGTCAAAGCCCATGTAAACTTGCTCTAAATCCAAATGGCTTGAAATTATTAGGGTTCCCAATAGGAATAAACCAGAATAATTTAGTTTTGTATCTAAAAAAATTCAAACATCAATAAATATATTTGCAAAAAAAATCCCGAAATTGGAAAAGTACATGAGACCCCAAAATAATATGAAAAATTACAAAAATGACATGAACAAATCCAAATGAATTCCCAAAAGTTGACTTCTTGGTAATTCAAGTGATCTGAACCCAAATCTGCTTGAGAAAAGGTGGCACTGAAATCCGATTGCCATCTATGTGTGTCTTGTGGTATTGCTTTTGTACGACACAAAATATTGCCATAAATGCCAGTCCACTGCTGAGGAGTGCTTATTGGCCTGATTTCTTTAGATACAGTTCTTGTCCCAGAAATAAAAGCATCAATATGTTCTTATACCTCTGTGCAGCGTCTTTTATGACAAGATAGACTATATGGAGTTCCTATAATAGTAAACTCCAACATGTGTGATGTCTCAGGTTTTAGTTCTTCTCCTACCAACCTCTGGATGAGATCCTGGCATAATTTCCCACAATGCAAATCCTCCAAAACCAGAAGGCTTTGATGGAAGTGCAGATGTTGGTGCAGGCCAAACTCTACTGTTACATTTGCCACACAAAAAGGAGGCAGAGGTCAATGGAGCAATGGTAAAGATTGAACATTGTGACACTTGCATACTTTACAGACCTCACTGTTCACATTGGTCAACATGCAATAACTGCATGGAACAATTTGACCGTCACTGCCATTGGGTTGGGGCAGTCTATTGGGTTGGTAAGTGATCCTTTGTTTAGGGATGTGTTACTATAACCATGCTCGACGTATTATCCTCTATGTTTTGATGTATCACAATTTGGATTTGACAGTATTTTTTTTTTTTTTACATGAAGTCACTCTTTCTATTCCAACAGAGAGTGACATCTACTTAGACACATGTTTGATTTGATTTTGCCTCTAAATTGGATATGAGAATTTTTTATAGATATGTGGTTTTAAAACTTTGATTGAATTTTAAGATGTTATATTGACAAAAAATTAATGTATTACATATATACACAGTTGGTGTTTGAGAATTTGTTCATGTATATCAGAAACATGTTGCTGGTTTTGTTTCTGGAATTAATATTGCATAAAATGCTGGCATTAATAATTGTTGTGGTTAAATTGATGGTCTTTTTGAATATTTTTTCTCTTTAATTTGTGGATACTCCTCTAAATGCAAAATTCCTTGTGGTGCAGATAAATTATCGATTCTTCTTCATGTTTAACTTCTCAACAACCCTTCTCTCTATTTATATTTTTGCATTCTGCAGGTTCTACATTTGGAGGATCATGGATTAGAGAACACATCAATTTGGAAAGTAATGATTAAAACCCTCCTGCTGCTTTTGTTCTAATAGTTTTACACTTCCATGTCATTATGGTTTGTCAGTTGCCTTACTGCCTTCACTTTATAACTCATCAGCACAAATCAGGTAAGAAACATATCTTCCTTGTGTCACTGCCATTCTTTAGAAAAATCCATTCACACAGTCACATCCCACTTTTTGGAATATGACTGTCCTAGGGCATGGGTAAACTTAAAACCTTGAAAATCCGTAGAACCCAATTACATTAGAAAACCAGTATAATTCTGGCAGTATACCAGTAGTACATACAACTTTCCTAAGATACAAAACCTGCAAGCAAATTACATTTTCAATAATTTTCTTACTTTATATCAACAATTTCACAGTCAATACAAATCCTCTCAATATTTTTCTCATATAAAATGATTTATTTTCGAAGTCAATTTCACACATTAATAATTGACTACATTTTTATACAAATTAGTTATATTAAATTATCAATTAGCATCATTATATATACTAAATAATTTACATCACTAAATTTGGAAACTTAGGTATCATGAGCATCTAGATATCACACTATTTTCACCTGCATATATTTTCTTACCACTAGTTATATAATTATTAGAACGTAATATATTTTCTTTAATATATTTCATTTATATTGATTCTTAGCTTCAAGCAGATAATGAAACTTGAGCTGCACTGATTAATCACTAGTCTTGTAAAAAAAAAAATAGGGAGGGGGAGTGAGATAAAATCACAGTGAATACACACTAAATTGGCATGCACATCGATTAGGTATCAATTAGGTTTGTGTTATTAATAAAGAAATCAAAGTGTGATCAAGGTGCAATAATGAATTCACATTGGAGGTATAGCAGAAATTATAATCAATTTACTGTGAATAAATTCACATATCTCATGTAATGTAGTACTGCGAGGCTCACAGATTTCATGTTACATATTAAGGCACAAGGTTAGCTAGGCCTTGTGGCTAGGGAGTTCAAATATCTCCTAGCAAGATCCAAATTCACTGTGCACAGAGTCCGGTGATCCCCTCATCAGAAAAAGGGAATTTCTGCTGTGGCAACATAATTCATCTATATCAATTTGGTACGTCAACATTGTACAATTGGCAAAATTAGGGATTCAATTTAGCAATGTTTAACAATTATCGAGTACCATTGTTTATATCAATGTGATTAGGGTTGGATTTCAATGAATGGTAAATGTGATTCATCATGAATAAGAACAATTAAAGTTGAAAATACAATGGAAACGATGTACAAGTAATATGCATAACAACTTAGTATGTACTCACATTTTCAATTGCTTTCTTTAATAACTTTATATTGTTCAATATTAGGATTCTCTTCCCTTTTGTAATTTTCCACTCCAATCTGGTCCTCTAAGCCTTTTACACATAATATGTGCATGTATTATGTTTAAATTCCTATAAACAAATCCATTACAACATAAAAATTAAAGAATTGGTTTATTGATTTTAATCTAGTCAGTCCCCTTGTTACTACCATAACTTGAGCTCTACCATCCCAATTGTCCTGATTCTAAAGACATTGAAATATTAACACATTTATCTCCAATATATCAAAAATTCAATTCATTTTAACTTATGTAGCTCTTAGAGTAACTTTCTAAACTTTGCTCTGATTCTGTTGTCTAGGTTTTCTGAGCTCTTCATACTGTTTTTAGTATATCTCAATCTACAAAACTCCAATTTATGTAATTATTTTTCAGGGTGAAACTATACTCAGGGAGGAACAATTTATTAGTTTTGACTTTGAGCTAATTTTGTTCCCAAGGCCCTTAAATTTAAGGTTGAATGTCAGAATTTCTGTGAGTCAGAACACCCTGCAACAGCTACTTAGTCTCCTTATATCTCCTAACCTACTTGGAGTATTGCTATGAAAGTTTTACAGATGTTAGATGGAATATGAATCTTTATTTATTATGTTTTAGTCATCTCTAAATTTTCATCCTAGGGTATTCAATTCAAGCCTTCAACTTCCTGAAATTTCAAGGTAGTCTACAAATAGGCAGTTCTCTTATCCTTCCAATATCTTCAAAATTATCAAAAATTGACTTAAACTTCCTTCTAGAGAAATAAACTAAACACATCAGGTTATAACTTTTATGTTTTGGCCTTTCCCAAATTAGTGGTCCAATTGCCTCTCCCAAGTTCCAGCACTACAGTCTGACATGCATGCAGGGCAGTCTTACTTCCACTTCCATAACTCCCAACGTGTTGAGAATAAAATTAAGAAATTTTCTAATCATCAAATTCACATTCTAAGCTTCAACTTTTCTGTTTTGGCCATGATTAAATTCGGGCTCTATCATTCTTCAAATGGAATTTCAAGTTTTAGCAATTTGGCCTTCTCACCAAACTCTAACCATCTTCTTCCTTTCACACTTTCACTAACTTTTCTTGCTAATCTACCTCCAAATGAACATTTTCTTTCTTAATCTACTCTTCATCATTTCTTCCTCTTCTCCAACTCAATCCATTGTCAACCATCCCAACAAAACCAATAAACAAACCGATAAAACACAACACAATCACAATAAGCTCAAGATTAACAAGTATAATATGATTCTTACCTTAGATGAGCTAGGTTTAAGTTGTCTTTTGAATTTTTTTATTTTATTTTTTTTTGCTTTTTCTTCCTCTCCTCCTCACGTTTTTCTTCTTTCTTTTGACTGCTCACTCTCCCTTCTTTCTCCTTTCCTTAGTAAAGTTTTTTAAAAGTGAAAAATATGAGCTTATCTTCTCGTCTTTACCTATTTATATTTTTCTTTTCTTTTTCTTTTGTTTAATTCACATGTAATTTTGGCCCAATTCCTATCCTCCACTTTTCCAGCTGATTTTCTGGCCATTTTTCTTTATTTTTTTTATTTGGGTGATAAATAGTCAATTTATGATGTCATCATTTCTTAATTTTTACAATATTGTTATTTTTAATTCTTAATTACTCTATTATTGTCTAATATTATTTTTAATCACTAATTTAGGTTTCTAATACTACTTTTACTCATCTTTCCATCAATCTTCCCTAGGCTAAAATTTTCTAAAATTTCAAAAATCAAAATTCGTCGGTTACGCGCTTAATATATCGATTTTACTTAGATATTTTCTATGCTTAACCTCAACTTCATTTTCGAGTTTCATCAATTCTAACATTCTCATATTTGCCTAAATTATCCAAATAAAATATAAAAATTCATTATGGGATTGGAATTTGTCAATTCACTCTAAAGGCCTCAATTTTTAAACTCGTGCTTAATTTAAGATTTTGAACATTTTCCTTCTATTTTCTCCTTCAATTCCTCCATTTAACTTAGTTTCAAATTATCTCCAAGTCTCTGGTGATCTAGGGATGCCTGAGATGTTACACACACCATTTCCTGTTAGTTCAAGTCTGTGTTGTAAGATGTTAATGTAAGTTGATGTTTATGTTGCTTTGCTTTTTAGATTAATGAGAATTTCAGATATCCTATACCTATACTAAAGGCATGGTTAAAAAGTTAATGACGTGTCTCACTCTAATAAAATTAGTTTAAATTAGTTTTACAGCTGTCGTAGTAAACTTAGATGATATTTGGTAAAATTGAAAATTAAGTATTAAAAATTTAAGTGCTGAATAATATAAGTGATATAATTTTTAAAATATAAAATTATTTAAAAACTTAAATAAGTATTCAGTATAAATTTTAAGTTAAAAATTTTAATTTATTGATTTTTGGTTTAATTGAGACTTTTAAAATATGTGTTACCAAATTACTTAAAATGATTAAGTGTTGAATGACGTTATTAATCACTACCTTAGTCTAACAAAAAAAATTTCCAACCTACACTACTAACTCCAATTGGTAGAGGTTTTATGAGTCCGGTTGTGGAGAAAGCTGTGGATGAAATAGAAATGGGCAGTAAAAGTGTGGGGAGATGTGGATTCTATGATTAATCATGGTGAAGGGCAGCTTTACAAACGATGATAGCTTGAGCATAAAGAATGCCAGGACGGTAAACAAATTAAATTGATATTAAAAATAGTACTAATTATTATTTCAAAAGTATAGAAATAAAACATGCATAATAATCCATAATTATGAAATCGGCTTAAATATTCAATTTTTTTTTATAATTAAAATAGTAATTTGTTTTGAAAATAAGAATTCAATTTGTTTGTATGTAATAATTTTGTATTGTCGTTTAGTCTAATTCCTTATTTAGGTTTTGATAATTTTCTTTTAAATGATTTCTCCAAGTTTATTTATTTATTTTCACATTCATCATTATTATATTAAAAAGAAGTTTATATATTCTCTTTATAGGAGGTAATAATATTTTATTTTAAGGGTTTTTCTAATGAGTGTTTTTAGCGCACTCATTAAGAATAAGAGTATTGTATTTAGCAACAATTATTATAATTTTGAGTGATAGGTTAAAATTTATAATTTTTTCATTCAATTTATTTTTAGATTAATTTATTTAATTTTATCTAAATTAACTTAAGGGCATTGGTTAGAAGAATCTTTAAGTAAGAAATTGCCTTAATCAAAATTATTAACTATTTAAATATTTTTTTTACCAATTTTCTCATTAAATTATATAAATGTATTAAAAAAACACATATAGCTCTATTTGGTTAGGAAAAAGTAGGCATGAACACGATTCGATTCGACTCGATTATTAAAAAAAAATCGAATTGAACCAAACCAAAATTTTCGGTTCTTTAAAATTGGAGTACTAGAATCGAGCTGAAACTAGTAAAGAACTGCATTGTACCGAATTGGAAATTCGGTACAATACCATTCGGTACTTCAGTTCTTTCGGGACAATCAGTTCAATCCGGTTCTTCAGTTCTTTCTATTAAAATCAATCAGTTTTTATATTCAATTTTAAAGCTAAAAAATCCAATTAAAACAAGTTCAAAAGTAAATTTATTAATTATTATTAACACAACACATTAATAATAATATTCATAAATTTTTTTTTAATAAAATTACATATCAATTCTCAACATAAATAATAAAGAAAGTTTCATAAAATATATATCGGTAATATAATCTCTTTATTTATTTTGATTCCGATTGTATATATATATATATATATATATATATATATATATATATATTTTTTTTTTTTTTTTTTTTTGGGTATGAATTCCATTTTCACTTTAAAGAGACATGCTATAAAAATAGACTAAAAAATACCATAACAAAGTGTGGAAATTGAAAGAAGGAAGACAATTGGCTTGGCATGTAGTTATCAAACCTTAGATACCAAAGCTGGGTCAATATCATTGCTTATGTGCACATCCCTACATTCATTTTCATCCAGGTCTACAACTCTATGTGAAAGCCCCAAATTTTGCTCTTTGCACACATCGATTTCTCCGATCTTTTCTTCTAGCATAGTAATAATTGATATGCAATTTTCCCTCATTGAGTAAATCCATGATTTGAACTCTCTGCTGAGATCTAGTTATCAAATTTTAAAAAATAAAATCCAATGAAATTAGTGTAACCACCGGCTTCTTTTCCAATTCTCGTACTTTCTTCTTTAAGGCGCCGTTTATTTTGTAGAAAATATTTTCTTAGAAAACATTTTTCATATTTTCTGACGTTTGAAATGTTTTGGAAAATTAGTCAACGAAAAATATTTTTCTGGTCAATGAAAAACTAAGTCTTTTTTAAGGAAAATGACTTTCTCTTTTCAAAACGGAAAATCATTTTCTGGATTTTGATAAACTTATTATAATAAAAGAAAAATATGTAAATATAAATTTATTAATTCGGCAATCACCAATATTCATTACTGGCGACTATTAATGACCAACACCAGCTATCGCCAACCACTGCTGGCCACTGGCGACCACCAAATTTATCATTTTTATGTATTTTTTCTCATACTTAACACTAAAATTACGAAATTATTATAAGTTTAAATATATTTATAGTCTTATAAATTAAAATTTTTAATATTTTTAAATAATTTTTAATATTATAACCAAAAACAGAAAATTAGTTTTTCGAAAAATATTTTTTTAGAAAATGTTTTTCTTAGAAAATATTTTCTAAAAATAAGTTATTTTCCACAAAACAAACGGAGCCTAAGTGATTTTCTATTTCCAAACCCTACATACACAATAAGATCCACTTTTAACATATGAGCAACAAAATAATCCATTAGGAAGTCAAATAAATCGGAGCTCAACCAGAACCATACCATCCGTAGTTTACTTTGAAGATTATCCAAAGATTTCCTCACTTTCTCCGGCTCCTCTTCCAAAGATTTCTTTTTTTCTTTGATCTATTTGATAAAGAGGGGTTTCTTAGAAAGGATAAAGAAAATGGAGAGAAGATGGAGATGGAGATTTCAGTGTTTGGTTTTCTCTCTCTTTGATGGACATTTAGGTTTTCTCTATCTTCAATCTATCTAATAGAGAAGGCCAGAGGGGTTTAGGAGATGGAAATTGAGAGAAGATAGATAGAAGATGGAGATGGAAATGGAAAGAATATATGGTCTCTGTCTATGTCTAGTCTCTAAAGAGAAGATGGAGATGGAAGATGATGGAGATGGTTCTCTCTCTAGCAGCGTGGAAAGAAAATTAAGGTTACTCAATTTTTATTTTTGAGTAATCTGAGACCCATTGACCCATTAACCCTTACCCACTCACACACACTACCTGCCACCTGCCCTAATTTATATATTATTATTATTATTATTATTAGGGTTACAATTACAGTGAGCCTAATTAAAAGATATATATTACATAGTATTTAGATTTTAATGGGCCTATTTGATTTATGGGTTTATGATTATATATCTTTTAATGGGTCATATATATATATATATATATATCAGTACAATACGGTTCAGTTTGGTATAATTTTTAGTTCGGATATGAGCTAAGAACCAGTACCGTACCAAATTAAAATTTTCAATACAGTTCTCGCCCTAAGTCCCAAATTTCTTACAGTACAGTATTAAAACAGTTTGGTTCGGTTTGGTATTTTCGAGTACTGTGCTCAGCCCTAGGAAAGAGATTTAACTCTAATTCCTTATATATATATACCTATTTGGTAAATGATGTTAGTATGATGTATATAAGTCCATTTATTTATTTTGAACTTTAAATATTACTTCATTTCATTAGCGGCGAGAATGAAATACATCCACTAATAGAAGCCTAAACAACTCTGGTGGAGGATTAAAAGAACCTCCAGAATCATATACAGAAAAGCTCCTAGCCAGCCAATTTGCAGCCTAGTTTGCTGTTCTAGCTACATGTATAAGGCTACTATTAGAAATACTTGTTATTCCTGGTTGTATCTCTTCCATAACCACTTGAATTTCCCAGGGAGATTCCTTCTTATGGTTCTTGCAATTCTGGACAACCATTAAGGAGTCATATTCGAAAGCAACGTTACAAAGACCATGGTTTTTGGCAAATCTAATAGCCTCCCTAAGTGCAATTGCTTATGCTACCTTTGTTGACTTGCATTCCACCTTCCTCGACCCTACAAATAAAATCTTCCCATTATGGTCTCTGCGTAAGAAAGCAACATAGGCACTTTTCTTTTTCTTCTTTCAAAGCTGCATCACAATTGAGTTTGAGACACCCCATTGTAGGGGGTTGCCATACCTGCCTGACAGTACTTGACAATGATCTTAATCCTTGATTTTGATTACTTCTAGTCTTTTTAAACACTGGACCATGTTGTTCTTGCCATAATCTTTTCGCTTTCTGTATTGTGGAGATCGGATTGATGGTCTGGCTTTCAAAAATGGATATGTTTCTTGCCTTCCATATTTGCCAACAGACCATAGCCATAAAGTCTATAAATTTTGCTTCCCCTTTCTCTTCTAATTTTTCCAATATAAATTCCCAACAGCTTCTGAAATTTGAAAACTCTAGTATGCCATGTTCTGGAATAAAGCCACATCCAAGTCAAGTTGCTCTTACATGTGGGCATCTAAATAGCATATGTGTTATTGATTCAACTTCTTCCTCATACAACACACACAAACTTGTCTCTCCAATGCCTCTTAGATACAAGTTATCTCTGCAAGCTAGAGCTTCTCGCAAACATCTCTACAAAAAACTCTTAACTTTGGCTTGATGTTTCTATTCCAGACTACCTTTTAAAACTTCTTGGTTATTTGAGCTTCATTTCTTCTTTGATCCCTTTGACTTGTAGCAGCAGTATCATTTAATGCAACATAATATCCAGACCTTACTGTATAGCACCCATTGCTTGTAAAATGCCATACTAATTTATCATGACTTCTTTGTTTACCAATGGGGATTTTTTTAATTGCGAAATACTCCTCGTTTGAAAATAGGCTCTTAAGAGTCACCTCTCTCCATATCCTCAAATCTGCATCTATCAAATCTAACACTATTGTTGAGGTCTCCTCTACTGATCTTGGAGACATAATTTTAAAACTTGGCAAGTCAAGTACCCATGGTTCATCCTAAATGCAAACTTCTTTGCCAATTGCAAAATTCCATCGCAAACCTTTAAACAATAGATCCCTTCCTTTAATCAGACTAGCCCATGCCCACGACGGTCTACTCCCTTTTTTTGCATTTACGAAACTGCCATGAGGAAAATATATTGCCTTGAGTACTCTAGCCCATAAACAATTTGGATTCATTAGCAATCTCCACACTTGTTTTGCCAGAAAGGCCTTGTTAAAACAAATAAGGTCCCTAAAGCCCATACCACCTTCAAATTTACTCTGTGTTAGAGATGACCAACCAACCCAGTGGATTTTCTATTTTTCCACATCATTTTGCCACTAAAATCTCCCTATCAAACTTTGGATATTTTTAATTAAAAGTAAGTGGAAGTTTAAAAACAGTCATAATGTATGATGGCACTGCTTGAACTACTGCTTTTATCAAAATCTCCCTCCCCGCTTCTGATAACATTTTACTTTTCCAATTCTGCACCTTCAGCAAGATAGAGTTTGACATCTCCAATTTTGTCTTCCCTTACATAACAGGCAATCCCAAGTATTTTGTAAATGACTATGACTCATTTATCTTTAGAGTTTTGATCACCTTCCTTCTAACATCCACTGGAGTGTTGTTACTAAATAAAAGTTCAAACTTACTGAAATTTATTTTTTGTCCTAATGCTTTCATGTAAGCCTTCAAAATCTTCATTAATCACTTTGCCTCCTTGCTTGTAGCCTTCCCAAACAACATTATATCATCTACAAAAATGAATATGGGTTAATTTGGGACAGTAATAGTTGATGCCATAACCCAATATTGATCCATGTTGCTTTGCCTTACATATCATCCTTGAGAGCACATTAGACACCAAAATAAAGAGGTAAAGTGATAATGGGTCACCTTGCCTCAACCCCCTCGTCGGTTTGAAAAATCTAGGAGTCCTATTAATCATCACCTGGTACTGCACAGTGGTAACACACTCCAATATCATATTCACCCAACTTCTGCTAAACCCCAATTTTTCCAACAAAATCTTCAAGAAAACCCAACTAACACAATCATAATCCTTAAGCATGTCAAGCTTAATGGCTATCGCCCATGTCTTCCCCTGCTTCTTTCTTTTAAGCCTGTGTAATACTTCATGGGTCACTAAGATGTTGTCTTGGATACTCCTTCCTATAACAAATGCTGATTGGTGAGTGGAAACTAGAGAATGTAGCCATGGTTTTAATCTAGTAACCATCACTTTGAAAATTGTTTTGTACAAAAAGTTACAGTAGCTTATATGTCGAAACTCAGACAAAGATTTTGGATGCTAAACTTTTGGAACAAGCACCAGTTTGGTCTTATTAAGGTTTTTGGGAAGTCTGTGAGTTCTAAAAAACTAGCGTACGAAATCATAAACATCACATTTAATTTCCTCCCAGTTTACTTGATAGAACTTGCCAAGAAAACCATCTAGACCTGGTGCTTTCAAATATCCCAACCCAAACACCGATGCATCTACTTCTTGATTTGAGATAGGTCTATTTAGTTCTTGATTTATTTTTTCTGTTATTAAAATAGGAATACTCTCCATTTCTTTATTTCCCATAACACCCCTTTGTGAACTCTCGATTTTGCACCCTTATGATACTGCCGCAACTTGACACTTGCTAAATTTAGTGCGCTACGCAGAGCCGGTTTGGCGGTCCCGCTAGCCGGTTAGCTGGCAGGAGTCAAGGGGGCAACACCCCTGAAAGGTAAACGATTTATTTTTTCCAACACAGACCGACATCACTTTTTCGATCCTAACCAGACTTTCTGTATCAAACAACACTTTCCCGAAACTGACCGAATTTGTCTCAAAACTGACTGCCAAAATATCCGATAATTAATTTCGGATCCACCGCCACTAACCGGTAAATTTTCAGACTTCAAAATACCTCGAAAATACTGAAAGTTGAACCGGAGAACGAGAAGGCTCAAAAACCGAACCAACCCTATGAAGCCACAAGTGGCCTTCGCGCATCCGCCCTATGGCGTGGCTGTGGACAAGCCATGTGGCTTGCGGCCGTCGTGCGTCATTTGGCGCATCCGCACTGACGCGCCTGACACGCATCGTACTGGCACGTGTCAGACGCATCAGTACAAAGATGACGCGTGTCAGCACAGAGCTGACACGTCTGCCAGATGAGCTGGCGAAGCAGCCAGCCTTTTTAGAGCGTCCGCCAGACGAGCTGACAAAGTCGCTAGCCTTTCTGACGCGTCCGCCAGCCCTCCTGGCGGATGTCCGCCATGTTCACTCGTGGACGCGCGCAGTTCTGACGCGCGTCCGTGAACTTGTCTCACAACTGTACCCCCTGTGTGCTGAAATTCAATTTCTACCCTTTCTTTAACCTACTTTTTCAGCACTTTTTGGTCTTTTCACCCCTCATTTTTTCCTATAAATACCCCCTCCATCTCTCACTTCAATTCATCCCTTGAGCATTTGTTAATAGCTATCCACTTGCTCTCTTCTCTCTTTCTCTAATTATTTTTCTCACACCCATTTTAAGTAATCATCCTATTTAATTAAAATCAATTAATTAAATTTTTTTTAATTAATTAATCTTAATTAATCTTTAACTCAATTTGATTAATTAATCCTTTTAATTAATCACTTTAATTAATTAATTCTTTTAATTAATTAAAAATTGGGTAATTAAGTAACCATATTATCAAATTAATTTCTTTTTTAAAATCCACCCTCATATCCTTGTTTTTTTTTTTTTTTAAAACGGAACTCCACTCCGACAAAATCACTCTCCAACTACACAAATCCCAAATCAAACTAATCCAATCCAATCTGACCGATCCTTAAACCCCTCCATTTCACCGTGGAATGAACTACGTGAGTTTTAATCCTCATTCAGTGGGGTACGTAGGCACGCCTGGAATCTAAATCCAAGTCTCAAATTCAAATCTCAATCAATCCCCTTCCCCTTTTATTTTTCAATATAAATCTATTGTACATGTAAATGTTAATTAAATATTATTAGTTAATTTATTTATTTTGAAGTGAATGAGCGATCTTGTGATTTTTCTAGTACCCATAAGGGCTAGAGAAAATACTCTCATTTACTTGTGAATGTTTAAATACTTGCTCTTTATTTTCCGCGCACTCATAATTATGCCATGCTAATACACTCTAAATTGCAATTAATATTTGCCATCCATGAAATCAATTTTCAAGTCAAATTAAATTAAAGAGTCAAATTGAGATTATTTTAAACCAAAAATCTAGTTTCCGAGCTCAACTTGGTTCGAGAACTAGTGACTTTATCCTTGAATAAATTAATCAAAAATTAATAAATTGGAGTCAAATTGAATTTTTCCTTAATTTTTCAATTTAAAAAAATTAGGGTGGCGACTCCCAAATATTTTCAAAATCAAATCAATTTTACGAGGCGATAGCCGCTTCTAATCATGAGGACCGAAACTCATACCTTAACTCTTTTAAAAATCGCTCGCCTTTCTTTAAGGCAAAAATTTCATATTTTTCCCGAGCGAGGGGAAGGGCGTTCAGGCAAGGCCTCACACCCTTTCGCCTCTAAACAACTTCTGATAAAATGAAAAAGCCTCCCCTACAATTCTATCTTCTTCCTACGCCCATCTCCCTTGCTCATTTTTAATCTTAACAACTTTTTTGCGTTGTCTTCTTTGAATTATGGATAAGTGAAAGAAACTTGTGTTCCTATCCCCATAATTCAGCCAATTTACCATTGACTTTTGATGCTAAAACAGTTCTTTCTGCTGGATCAGTAAATCAAGCTCTTTTAACAGAATTCCTTCTTTATCTTTCACTTCCACTATATATGGTAGCTGCTGCAGCTCATCAATTTATGCTTTTAGGGATTCAATTCTCTACCTTCCAATTCCAAATTTATTTTTACTCCAGTAAATCAGACTCCTCCTACATGAAATGAGTTTACCCATATATTTGCTTCACTGCTATTACCAACTACATTACACCAGGCCTCTCTAACCACTTTTTTAAAGTCCTCTGTTGTTATCCATCTAGACTCAAACCTGAAGCTTCTTTTGATTTTCTTGGGTTGCGCTTGAAGATGTATTACCAAAGGGCGATGATCTGAGCCCACAAATGCTTCATGCGTCACTTGAGCAAATTCGAAAAGCTTCCTCCATTCTGGAGTTGCCATGGCTCTGTCTAGTCTTGCAGTGATATTATCATCATCAACTTGTTTATTTGTCCAAGTAAATTGCTCCCTATTGAATTCTAAATCCCATGAGATTGCATACTTCCATAAACTCAAGGAAGGAGTTTGTTAGACTCCAAGAAATCTGGCTTCCACCCTTTTCTCTTCTAGCGCAACACAAACATTGAAATTACCCATGCACAACCATGGATTACCATTGCCAAAATCTAAGTCTTGCAAATCCCTCCATACCAACGCTCTGTGCTCTTGCCTGGGACTACCGTAGCAGCAAGTCAGATGTCAATTCCTTTCTTCTTCCACCCAACAATCTATGTAGTTTTTATTTTTACCCAAAATCTGTATATTTAAATTATCCCTCCACCATAGAGCTAAACCCCCTGATTTTCCTTCTAGCTCAACATATTCAACCTTCTCAAAACCCATTCTTCTCCTTAAATTCTCCATATATGGAGTTCTTTGCTTAGTCTCCATCAGTAAACTGGGGCTAGGGCTATACTTCCTTATGAGCTCTCTAAGAGCTCTTACTGCCAAGGCTTGCCCTAAACCTTGGCAATTCCACCCAATCACATTCATGGTGCCTGTGGTGGCTTATGGCTAGCCACCTCAGCCTCAGAATTTGTTGCTTGCACAATTTCATCTTGACTCCTTCCATCCAAAGACACATACTCTTATTTCTTTGCCTCTTGGTTAAATGATACCTTATCTTCCTTATTTGCTGAACGAGAAATTCCTCCTTTAAATCCCCTTCTCGCCAACTGCTTTAGTTTATTTTGATGTGCCCTATAAATTGGGCTATTCCTATTGCCAGCAGTCCTTATAGGAAGCCCAATCTAATTAAAAAGGCCTTTACTTAACAAAACCTCATCCACTTTCCCTAGTTCAGAAGCATCAGTCATGTAATACCCCAAACTCATGTAAGTTGTACAAGTCAAGATTATAAGATTAATGTAAAATAGATATTAAGTCAAGTGTTCAAGTTAGTGACGGATGAGTATGTTAGATCATTGTAGTGGATATGAGAATTAAATTCATTGGCATGAAGAAGGATTTATGGTGAGCAAGGAAGGAAACAAAAACCTTAGAGGATTATAACTTTAAAATTATGTTAGTTAAATTTAATGAAAACTTGTGAATGGAAAATATCAAGAAAGGTAAAGCATTGTTAGTATTGAATTGAGTTATGAATTTAAAGAGTTAGTATGATAGGATATAGATTGTCATGGTATGGAAATAATTAAAGGTGGATTAAGTAAAGGATTAACGTGCTTAATTGAAAGCTAAGGTATGTTTAAGAATGAAAAGGAAATTAAGAAGGGTAAAAAGGTAAATTTAGATGAGGGGGTAAAATAGTCATTTGACCAGGTAAAATTTAAAAAATAATAATAATAATGGAAAATTTCATGGGAAAGTCGATCAAGGAAGCAAAAGAAATGAAGAAAAGAAATGGAAAATAGAAAATGGAAAAGAAAAAGGAAAGGATGAAGCTTCCTACTAAAATAAAAAGAGAAAATCTAATGCTTATCCTCATTTTCCATTCAAAGTTTTAACTTTCTTTCTTCTTTATCATTTTCTCTCAACTCAAAAGAGCTTACCACTCCATTTGAGAGTTTGGCCAGCCACTCAATTTCAAGAAGATTGATTCAACTAAAGAGGTAAGGTTTAATTACACTTCTATTAGTTAAGTACGAGTCATACATGAGTTCCTTTGTTAGGGTTTTGGATTAGAACAGAAATTTGTGTCTATTAATTCGTAATCTTCAAGGAGGATTTAGGAAAAGTTCAAAACATGAAAGTTGTAAGGCTATATCTTGTCTATATGTCAAAAACATTTTAGGTCATTTGGAGTTTATTTGATAGGAAAAATGAACATGAAACCACAGACTGCCAGATTATGTCCTGTATAAGATAGAATTGTATGTAGTTACTATAATTGATTTAATTCAGTGGGCAAATGAGCTTTTTTTTTCACGAAATTTGGTATGAAGATTCATATACATGTTATTTAGGTCTCCTAAAAATTTTAGGGTAAAAGGATAACATTTGATATGGTAAATAATTGGCTAAGTGTATACTGCTCTGGTTATCGAGCAGGATAGCAATCCACGATTGACCCTCTGATTTGAGAACCTTAGAGACTGAATTAGAGGAAACACAAAGCATAAGAAATGTTCATTTATGTGTTTTCTAATACCCAGTGGAATGAATTTTACATTGGATGTGTACGTTGTAAAGTACAAGTAGATTTGTGAGGAATGGTCAGTCTACCCCTACAACAAGAGCATAGCAGATTTTGAAAATATTTCTTAGAATTGTGTAGAGCTCATTTTGATCTGAATTTGGGATATGTTATACCCTTATATGTCTATTTTAATATGAAAAAGGAATCAAGTTATTTGGATTAGTATAACAAGTGTTATGGCAGAAACAGTCTTGTTAGGTCATGATAGATTACAAGAATGTATGCATGAAACTATGAAGTTTTAGTTTACAATTAGTAATTGAATGAATTCTCATTGTATGTATGATGGATTGTAGCTATTACAAGTGGCCAAGAAAGCGAGGAGGAGCATAACGTAGAGGATCAACCTTGTTACATAAGGTGAAGAAAGGAAATTGTGTATGAAAGCTTTGAATTAGAGGTGAGTAGATAATATGCATTATGCCATCATTATAGATTTTTTTTACATGTTATATTTCATTACAAGATTTTCATGAAAATGAGATTTCAAGTTTCATACTTTCACAATTATATGTTCCATGAATTTTAATAATAAGTTTTCAAGTTTCAAGAATTTGAAGAATGAAATTTTAAGTTTTATGTTTTTCATGACTTCCATGTTATTATTTATAAATTTATAAGCTTTATTTATTTCATGAATTTCAAGTAAAATATTTCAAACTCCATGAACTTCAAGAATAAGTTTTCAAGGTTCATGGTTACATGATTTTCATGTCATTACTTTAAATTTTATAAGTTTCACATGTTAAAACTTTACAAGTTTGATATTTCAAGTTTATTGACTTTAATGTTCAAAATATTTAAATTCCATGTTTCCATGATTTTTATGTATAAGGTATTCAAGTTTCATGATTTCAAAATTTTTAAGTTCAAAATATTCAAATCCTATGTTTTCATGATTTTCATGTTCAAGATAATCAAGTTTCTTGTTTCCACAATTTTCATGTCTAAAGTCTCAAGTGTCATGATTTCATGATATTTATGTTCAAAATATTCAAGTTTCACGATTTCATGATTTATATAAATTTACAAGTTAATTGTAGTATCACGTTTCCAAGTTCATGAATTTACAAGATTGTAGAATTTCTTTATTTTATTATTTACAAGTTGAATGAGTTATCAAGTTATCATGTTCATGTGTTTGTAAGAATGTAAGTATTTCTTTCTATTTATTTATTTATTTTCATGAAATGAGAATGTGAGCAATGAACAGAAATCCTCTAACTGATGAGAGTTTCATCAGACTATGTGCACATAGTAGCTCACTTGACAGGGCTAAATTTGTCAATATTCCACCTAGGAAGCCAAGTGCCATAGGGTGCAAGAACTTGATCAGTTTTGCATTTCATGATATAAGTACAAGCTCAAATTATCAAGTTCTCATCTTACAAGTTGATTTCTGTTTCATTCGTGACCAATGCCAATTTGTAGAAATGCTATTCAATTTTCAAATTATCATGTTATTACATTGACAAGCTTTCAAATATTCAAAATACTATTCGATTTTCAGGTTATCATATTATTACGTTATCAAACTTACAAGTTTAAAAATGTTAATTAGTTTTCAAGTTTTTAAAATGCTATTAATAATCAAGTTTCTTAAAGTTATTTGATATGCAAGTTTTTAAAATACTATTTCATGATTGCATTTTTACGTTCATAATGTATATTATTTATTCGTGAGTTTTATACTCACCCCGCTTCACTAAATTTTTCAGGAATGACATAAGTGTCATTGGTGTTCCTCAACTATTTTTTCTCCATCAAGGAATTTTACAAGTTCAAGTAAAGTTTATCTCTTTTGAAGACTTTCAGTTTCAAATGCTCCATGGATGTATAGACTTAGATTTGAGAGTTGAGGTCTTGGACTTTCTCATTGTATATATAATATTTATATACATTTAGCATGATCATGAATGATGTTTCCTTTATATGTGTTGAAGTTTAAACTTCTTTACATGATTGATTGAGATATAAGTAAAGCATGTCATGTGGCATGATTGTGAATATAAGCATGGGATACTGTTGTGATTTGATTGAATTGAAGAGAGGTCATAAGGTGGGATTTGGAAGTGTGTTTCATGCAGGTTGCGATCTTGGGCAAGATATGAATGGTGGAAATGTTATATATCCAGTTGATATGCTGCTAAGATTTTATTGATATGTTTAAGTTCATGGGTTCTACGGGTGTTTGGTGCCATTACGGTTACCCATATCCTAGGACTGTCTTGACTCTGAAGATGGATCATGACAAGTCACTTCTTAGGCTTTCCCACATATATCTCCTTGACTAACAAAGTTTATGAGGCCCAACTCAATTATTCCCCCAACTACTTTTTGGGCCTTTGTTTTAGGCCCAATATGTTCTTCTTCTAATCTATCCTTTTCTGCCAACGATATTTTTTTTCCATCATTAGATTATGCCCCCCTCATCTTCCTTTTGCTCCTAGCTTCTCCAGCCTCCTTTTTTTTTTTTTCCTGATTTTAGTACATTCAATCGTGGAGCTCGAGTGCTTCCTTCTTCCCTACTTTGTGCAACTTCTTCTTTCTGTAGTTCTCCAAAATCATATTTGATTTTGACATCATATCTTGACCCTCCCTAATAGAGAGAGTTAATAGCGCTGCCACTGTAAACCCCTCTTCTCTGCAAACTTCTTCCTTATCTCTTTTTGCACTTCTTCTAGAATTAGCCTCCTTCTCCTGCAAACCGCCTCTAGAATTCTGACTTTTGTCACAATCATCCCCTGCCTTTGTATGAAAGGTTAAAATTTTTCTTACTCTAGACCCACGCGCCTCAGTCCTGTTGTGAATATCACTTTCCTTCTCCATCCCTTCATGACTCCTTACTAGAGAAGCAAATTATGCTCTCATCCATGGCCCATAGTTGTGTCTTTTTTCACATTTAGCGCTTAATTTTACCATGACTGCAATGTTAGGGCACCCTTTAGCTTCATGCCCCAATATACCACAAACATAACACATTAAAGGCAGATGCTCATACTTGAATCTGACCCACTCTTCTTTCCTTTAACGCTTATTATTGAACCCTTCTAATAAAGGATTATTGACATTAATCACAATCTTGATTCTCATGTAATTGTTCCATCCAATTATATTGTCCAGAGAGTAATCCACTTCTTCCACACCTGCAAATAGATTTTTCCCAATAAACTCCGCATTTTGCTTCATCATTTGATTAAGAGGAAGTCTATGAACTTGGACCCATAAAGTCTCATGCTCAAGATCTATATCTTCCACCCTTCTCTCTGGATCCCATTCCTTCAGCATGAGAAGATTATTTTGCACTGCCCATGGCTTCCTTAGTAGGACCCTCCTCTTATTCCTTTCATTCCCAAATCAAAACAAGAAAACATTATTGAGTCCATTTTCCAGCTCCATCTTGGACACATCAAAGTCTTGTGTGAGGTTCCAAACACCTAGAAGAATAATTTTAACCAGTTTATGCCCATAAATCTTTTCTCCTAGGATCCCTCCAACTAAGGAAATCTCCTTGATTGATGATGCAACCTCTTCATTTGATTCTAGCTCCAGAGTGCATGCTTGCCATTTGAGGAGATTTACTTCTTCTTCCTCCGTTATTGCCTTTTGTTTACCATTTGTCATCATAAAAGGCTAAAGTTGAAGATAAGTGTCCCCTAATGAATCTGCAGCTCAATAAATACCCACTACCTACCTTTAAATAAAGATCAACAAACACAAACTCACTAGAATTCTAAATGTTACTAAAAACACAGCTCGAGAGAGAGCACCCAAAAGGAAAATCCTACACAATTCTATAGTGCCTCGCATATAACCCAAAGAACACTTTTTGTCACCTTCAACTATATATGTTCGTGAGTCGGGCTGCAGGCCATAATTAGTAAAGAAAATTATGTACTAAACAGGTCAAACCTTTAAAAAATTGAATATTTTTTAAATTCAAATTCAGTCCATAATCAGATCTACCTTTAACGTACCTGCGAGATTGTGACCGGGTTGGCTGTGTCCATTTATTTATTTATTAAACATATATGTAATACATGTCCAAAATAAAAACATATATTTATTACATTGTTGAGAAAGCCGTTGGCCTTAATCAAAGTCTTGAACCCCACCCCTATGTATGCCTTTATATTTTGGGTTTATGCTTAGGGCATCTATCCCCAACATATTTGGCGGCAACTTTTGCTTGGAAAAAAATATCAAAATGCCAAAAAAAAAATAGAAATGTTACATATTCCCACTTTCTTCTCAGCGCGTGCTCTTACCTTCCAAAAAATAATGGGCAATCAATAGCTCTATCTTAATATCATTCATAAATGAATTTCCGTAGTATTTTGTTATTAATTTTTTTTTCTTTTGCCAATGAAACTTTTAATTTTATTATTATCATAGTGCGAATAAGGTGGTAAAAATCAAAACTGAGGATGACCTGCCACTCTCAAATTTATTTTTTATTCATATTAAATTATTTAATACTCCATTCATTTAAGATTTTGACAAATAAATTAAAAAATAATAATAAATTATCATAATTTTAAAATAAAAAGATTAAAATGTTTTTTTATTTTGATGTAGAGAAAAAAAATAATTAATGTAAATATTTAGTAAAAAAATAAAAAATTGATAAAATTGAAAAAAATATATATATATTTATTTTAAAATTTTAAATTGATAGATATTTTAAAAGATTTTTTTTTAAACGATAAATATTTTAAATTATTTAATTTAGTTATCAATTTTTTTTTTTTTTGGGTAAAAATAATAAAGAAAACTCCTTCATACACATCCTTGATATGAAACCCCACATTGCGACAAACTTATAATTAATATAGGTACTAGATACAATATTTTTTAGAAAAAAAAAATACTATAGCATTCACTCTTAACTATTGAATTTCCTCTAATGCCATTATATAGTTGACAATATTACAAATTTGTCATTAAATATAAATACTAAAACTACTTTTCGGCCTTGCTTAATTGACCTTATATTATAAATTTAACCGTAAATAGAATGATAAATTTGTTAGGAATAATTTTATTTATTTATTTATTTATTGAATAGCATGTGGATATTCATTCATATAAAAATATATATGTTTTAATATAAAATAAAAATATAAAAACATATATAAAAAGTTAAAAAAAAAAAAAAAAAAAAGCTTGAACTTCTACTAATACTAGTTCATAAACCCGTGTGGTTTATTATTAAAAATATTTTAATTAATTTTTATATGTCATAAAAATGTAAAAATATATAAATATTATTATAAACAGAAAGATATATAAATGTAAAATTATTATATATTTTATATAATAATAATAATAATAATAATAATTATTATTATTATTATTATAGATTTTTAAACCGGTCTCCTCGTCAATATTGTTATCTTTATATACTCATATAAACACTTAAATTATCAATCATTCAATGAAAGAAAAAAATAATTATGGGAGAATATAATAAAACAATGTATTAAAAGTATTATTCTATCCTATTTATTTATTTATTTTTCTAAGATTATTATATAAAAAAAATTTAAAAAAACTTAAACTTTCATATTAAATATCTTATTAATTACCTAATATTTATTTTTAATTATTTTTTAAATACTTAAAATGATATAAAAGTTTTAAAAATTTATAAAAAAAAATAATCAAATGATGAGTATAGAGAGTTTCAAATTTTATGTATACTCTAACTTTAATATAGATATAATAGATTATTTAATCGTGTTGATGGAGTATTAGAATGAATAGCTCAAGATAAGAGCGTTATGATTGATGATTATTATGAGTCATAAATCAACTTTCATTGAGTATTAAACAATAAATATAGGTTATATAGGCTAGTATGCATTTATAAAATTGTTATGGTTTTATAAAGGAGTGTGTTTTGTTCCTAACCCGTATGTGTATTTATTTTGTTAAAAAAAAAACAAATAAAAAATTTAAATTTGAAAACTTTAAACAATATATAAAATAAATAAATCCTATTAAAGAAAAAAAAAAGCTAAAAAGAAACTAAAATAATACAAACAATAATAAAATCATACCTAAGAAGACATAAATTAACAAATTTAGAGATATGTATTTATTAAATAAATAAATAAAAACCACTATTCACCAATAAAAAATTTGATAAATGACTTAAATAAAAATTTAAAAAAGAGCCAAAGAGAAAAAGGAGAAGGGAGAAGACCGGTAAGATTTCAATTTAGGAATAATCTTGTAGCTATAGAAAATTACAAATTATAATTGTTAACCCTAATATTATTGTAAATCTTTTGTATATGTGTATGTGTATAATAATATTATTCTCACTAAAATTATCAAGTTTGCCCCATTAAATAGTAACAATTGTTTCATAACTCATTTAATTTTTAAATTATTTATTTGGCAAAAAAAAAATAATTTTTAAATTATTTATTTATTATATTTAATTTGAATTAAAATATAAATTATTATTTTGATTTGGTTATAAAATTAATGAATTTAGACAAAAAATAAAATTAATAACTAGATTTAGTACGATTATTTATCTTTAACCATAAAAATTTTTAAGCATATTATTTTTTATTAAAATTTTTAAATATTATTAATTATATATATATATATATATATATATATATATATATATATATTATCCCACTGACCTTGACCAAAAAAATATATATTATCTCACTAACTAAATTTTCTGAATCCACCACTTACTTTGATAGTGTTTCTTCAAAAAACGAATTATTTAATTTATGAAATTTGACATGTCACAATTTCGCTCTTGTTATTTTTAAGGATGAATTAAATGATATTGACATTTGATCTCATTTTTAAATAATTTTGTCATATTAAAAATCTTGTTTTTTCGTTAGTCAAAATTTTTTTCTAATAGTCAAAGCAAAAATTATATTGTAGGACATCCATAATAAATTATACTTTTACAGCTAGTTTGATTCACGTATTCGTAATATTTAGGATTAATTTTAATTCTAAACTTAGTTAAACTATAATATTACTTATCTCAAATCTTGTTTGATATAAAAATTTTAATTTATAATATTAAATAATCATATTTTTTTAATCTTATATTTAGTAAGATAAATTAATAAATGAAATAAATTATTAAAATAATTAAATTACTTAAACACTTTTTACCCTATATATAAAATTTGTGTTTCCCTATTTATTATATTTCTTTTTCATAAACCGTATTCTCATATTTTCTCCCTCACTCTATATTGATGATTACTCTCGGGTACTAACTTTTTTTTTATATATATATTAATTATTATCATATAATTGTTAACAGCATTGATTTATTATTCATATTAGATGAGATAATGTTTTCTCATCTAATAATACATTTAGTTTTATTTTAAAAAATATATATATATTCAGTTTTTTCCATTGTAATTATGTACGGACTGCCAGTGTTAGTTTATAACTATATATATGTAACTTCATCATACTGAAATATACATATAAATCCCTTCTCCATATTATTTTTTTTAATTTCTTTTTTCAATTTTGGATGGCTTAATTAAACAATTTTTCTATTTCTGTATATATTTATTTATTTATTTTTTGTTATGGCCAAGCCAATAATGACATTGACTAATCGAGCTTGAGTTTTCTTTTTAAGGGAAATCTGAAATAAATCGAAGATGATTGAAAAAAAAAAAGTTATTATTTAATAGTAAATAAGTTATGTTGTTCATCTTAAAATAAATGTTTAAAGTATTACGATTTAAATTTGAATAATTGGACTTTTAATAATCAAACATGGTTAACTTATACAAATTTCATCCTCCATCCATTACTACTTGAGAAGGATGAAAGTGAGCAGAAAAATAAAATATAAGAATCGTGTAAAAAAATGAGATTATTTTAGGGACTAAATTTTCATAAATAATGGAATTAGTAATCCCATTTGATAAATATTGCTAAAAATATGGGGAGTTAAGTTTTAGATAATATTGATCCCGTGAGTTAACTAAGCGTTTGGAATTATAAGTCCAACATAAATCATATGTATCAAACGTGGTGTTATTTACTAATACTATAATTTATTTAAATAATCATGTGTATTAAACGAGCTATTAGAGTATAATAGTATATGACACATTATTACTTCATTATTTCCTTTCATATTATACTCTCCCCCATAATAAATTATACTCTAAAGAGTATAATAATATGGACCCACAATTAAATCTCACGTTATTTTAATTATTCACAATATACATTCCATACTTAAATATATTTATGTCCTAAAAATCATTTTATTATTTTTAGAAAAATATTTTATTAATTTATGGAAACATTTTTCTAAAAAAAAATTATTTTCCGAAAAATAATATATTTTTTATTTTCCAAAAAATTAACTATTAAATTGTGGATATTTTAGTTCATAATTAATTAAATATTAATAATGTAATAATTTAGTGATTATCGAACAAATATCCAACACTTAAACGAGAAATAACATAATTAAACATTACATAATTAAAAGAAACGAAAAAAATAAGTTCTCAGCCATTTGAGAGATTTAAATTTTATAGTCGTTGGTACCAATTAAAAAATAAAAAATAAAAATAAAAATAGTTTTCAACTGGAAAAGGGGAAGGGGCCGCCAAGCATCACGTGTCATGACCAAGACAGCCTGGCAGGCGACCACTGTTGCCCCCAGGAGCCTGACATGCATGCGCCCCGCTGACCCTCCTTGTTTGGACTTCACGAGTCTTTAATCAATGCTTTCTCCTTTTTTTTTTTTTTTTTTAAAAGCCATCAACCGATTGATATATATCAACTTTCCACAATGATGAAGTTAATGATTATACACTCATTAACTTCCCATTGTGGATGCCCTTACAACTACTAAAATAGCCTTAAAAGTTAAGAGGTACAATTCAAGACAACAATTTTTTCAATTACCACCAAACTTCACGTAATCAATAATATATCCACTCAAAATATCATAGCCGTCTCCTCTCATTTTCTCTCTTAAAGTTTCCCTTTCATTCCTTGTTTTGAAAAGCTGGTAGTAGCTCCATTTTTTCACTTTTTTCGTAGTTTTTGTTTGTTTTAATAAATACAAATATACTCTTTGCATATTTGTTAGTATTATTTTTTTGTGTTTTTGTTTTTGTTTATTTTTATTATCTCTTATAAGAGTTGTTTGTTCTTCTTTTGCGAAAGTATTTGTTCTCCAATTTTGGAGTTATTATTATCCCTATACGAGATTGATGTTAAGGATTTCAATAGGAATGATGAATTGGATATTTGTAATTGTGCAATCGGACTTATTTAAAGACATAGAAGTCAAGTTATGGTATAATATAGCCACCGAGCTGAGCATGCTTACTGCTGTGATGCTGAATCAATTACTCTGTCAACACAGTCGTTCTATGTTGCATGGAAACTCTTGGGAGACCGCATTTTCGCATTTCAAAAACGTTTCCTGATTGGAAACTCACGAAAACTTATTCAAAACTTTTCGAACACATTTCCGTAATTTGAAAAAGTTGAAAACTCGTTTCCATAAATGGAAACCCGTTTTCAAGTCCAAAAAAAATTCAACTCGTCCAAATCAACCCCTAAATAAAAATATTCACTCTGAACTTCATTTTTCCTTATATATATAACAATAATAATAATAATAATAATAATAATAATAATTATTATTATTATTATTTACAAATATATTTATAATATATACTTAAAATTATTAAATATATATTTATAAATTATTTTTTTTTTTGTATATATATAAATTAATATCTATAAATATACCTCTATATTTTTTATATTTACGTATTTCCTCCACGTTTTGTGTCCTATATTTTTAGAAATTGTCATTTTCACATTTCTGTTTCACCGTTTCCATGCTACCTAGTGGTCATCTTTCTACTTATGAAAACTATCATCATTCGAGTTGAATTTAAGAATATGATTTAGGGTGGTGATATTGGCACTCTGTGAGGCCTCGCCCGAGCACCGGTCCGATCCGCTAGAGGGGATCGAAATGCTCATTCGGGTTTGAACTCACGATGGAACCCTCGGGTTCGGATTGGTTGATCTTTGAAAATTGTTTTGGGAGTCGCCACCTTAATTTTATTTTATTTGGAAAAATTTAAGGGAAAACCCATTAATGACTCCAATTATTTATCCAATGGAAAAATGTGCACTAGCCTCGATTAGCAAAAAGGATTCGGTGATTAAGTTTTTAGTTTATTTAATTAAAATGAGTTTGGCAAGTTTAATAACTGATGACTTAAAATGATTTCATGAACAATTATAATGCATGAACAATTATGAATGAATCAAAGCAATAAAGCAATAAAGAAACTTAAAGTAATAAAGAAATTAAATACAGAAAGTAAATAAAAATCTTAAATTTACAAAGTAAACCAAAATAGAAAATACTTTTTCTAGCCCTTATGAGATTCTAGGAAAGCAACACATTCCCCAAAATTAATTCAATAACAAGAATAAATGAAAGAAATGAAAGAAAGCACAAAATTACATAAAGAAAATAAAAAAGGTAGAAAGTCTGTTTTAATTGGATTTGATGCTTTTCAGATAAGTATGCCTACGTATCCCTTCGAATGGGAATCAAAATTCACGTAGTCCGCCTTCTTGCGAATGAGGTTTGTTTTAGTCTGAACCTTTTATCATGTTTCAGTTCATTGATTAAAGGTTGGTTGATTGATTTTAATCAAACATATTTGATTACCAAGTTGTTAATTAAGTCAGGTTTAATTAATAAACAAAAGAGGATCAAAATAAGTTAATTAATTCAGTTCTAATTAACATGCCTTTAAAGTGATTAAAAGAAAGGGATTGAAGAAATGTGGATCA
>CATKHJ010643218.1:0-28863 GCA_949750685.1 Vernicia montana
TTCTCAAAAGAATTGAAAAGAAAATTACAAATTATTGTCTGAAATAAATTTAATTTTAATTTTAAAATTAATAACATTAATATAAAAACTTTCATCATATTAATAAAATTAAAATTAAAACTTTAATCTGAATATTATATCATCCAAAGATATGTTGTTGCCTATCACTATGAAATGGAAATTCTTCAGCCATATATAAATATAAAAAATTTGAACATAATTGACAAATTAATAAATTTATCACTTTATTATTTCTAACAAATTGAAAAAAAAAAAAATCCAAAGTCAAAGTCAAGAGTGAGTCTAGACAAATGAAAAATCACCACGTCACCAATATTCCAGCTGTACAGATCCCATTGGCTATAACCATGTCAGCCAGCGTGTCGCAGGTTCAAACACCTCCTCTCTCAAAAACTGAGTTTCTTCTGAACCAAAAAATAATTTATAGATCCATACAAAAAACAAAATCACAAAATTGGAAAAAACCCTAAATAGTTACAGAAGAAAATTTGAAAACTGAATCTGATAAAAATTGAATCAACCGTGGCTCCTTCAGCACCACAAACCCTTTCTAGAAGGAAACCCTCCTCTTCTCCATCATCATCATCATCATCTACAAGAGTTACTCCAACAAGAATTGTGTACAGAGAACCCATACCTTTCTGGCAGCAAAACTGGTTCATTGGATTGCTTTTCGCCATGGCTCTCGCATTTTTCGGTTTATCTATCTTTCTCTTCCTCAATCTCGATCTTGATCAGGGCTCCTTTTCTTCCGCCACTGCTGAAGGCCTTGAGGTTCCTTTCTTAAATTAATCAGTTCATATTTAATTATTCAATCCCTAATTTATCTTAGATTGTTTAGTTTTTAACTGGGTTTTTGTTGAATTTAGTTGGCAATATTTAAAGGAGAGAAATTTAGTTACATTTTGATGAACATGAGTTATTAAACGTTGAATTTCATTATCATGACTTTAAAATCAATAATCACTTTAAAATCTCTTAACTTTAAAATTCAATAGATGAATCAAGTGATATGTTTTGTTTTTGTTTAGATTACTTACGGAACAGTTCTCAAGCTGATGCATGAGAGGACAAAATTTCGGCTGCATTCCCATGATGTGCCTTATGGCTCTGGTAGTGGGCAGCAATCTGTTACAGGCTTTCCTAATATTGATGATTCTAATAGTTACTGGGTAACTCTCTTTCCTAACCCTTTATGTTTTTGTTATTATTTTCTCCATTCCCATAAAATAAATTAAAAATAGTGATTTAAATGTATAGAGAAGTGATTTATTTAGCAGGACTTCACTAGGAAGCAAATGGTGATTTAAATGTATATGTTTTTGGAGAGTTCTAGACCATGATTTGGTTCATTATGGCACAGAAATCTCATGTTTTAGCTTTCTTGAATTGTTTATTTTGATAGCTTTTCTATTTTATAGGAGTTGCTTTCCTGGAACTTTTTAGTCCTGATTTTTCCTCTGCATTTTCACTGAAATGTCTCTTATTGTCTATATATTTGAAATGGCATGTCTTTTTGTAGATTGTCAGGCCTCAGCTAGGCACAAATGCCAAACAAGGTGATACCATCAAAACTGGGACAATCATTCGCTTGCAACACATGAGGACTAGAAAATGGCTGCACAGCCATTTGCATGCATCCCCGATATCAGGCAACCTGGAGGTTAGTATGAGTTTTAATTTTCAGATCATACTTAGAAAGGATTCAAATGATTTCTAGATGTTAGAGATTTGTCGAGTTTCCTTGGCATTGTTCCTGTGGTGAAACGTGAAACGGCTTTGTAAACAAGGTAGCTGATTTGTTGATGGAGTTGCTAATACAGTATACGATGCAGTAAAAATCTTATTTTAGCAACGAAAAATTGAATTTTGTGGATGCAGCCTGTTGGCTATACTAATAGCACGAGCCACACTTTTCTGGATGTAGGTTAGTTGCTTTGGAGGAGAGTCTGAATCTGATACTGGGGATCACTGGAGGTCAGACTAAAATAAAAATCCTTTCTAAAATAAAAATCCTTTGTATTTTTCTTACCTATATGTCTTTCATCTTCTGTTTGTTTGGCAATTCATATTGGGTTCTTTTTCCCAGGCTTCTGATTGAAGGGAGTGGGAAGATTTGGAAGCAAGATCAAAGGATTCGGCTACAACACGTTGACACTGCTGGCTACCTGCATAGTCATGACAAGAAATACCAACGGATAGCTGGGGGGCAGCAAGAGGTGAGGAAGAGTACTGTTGTACTGTTATTAATATTGAGGCAGTTTGAAGTTTGAAACTTCACTAGCTATTCAGAAAAGTTACAAAATTGGTGTTGGAGCCAATTAAGTTGGCTCCTATATTGTTTTTTCCGGCTTAAGTCTCTGCCCTCTGGCATTATGTGTGTTTAATATATATTTATATATTTTGCTGACTTAAAATCGTAATCTAGCCAACCCTGGTGACTAGCTTTACACAAACTGTGGCAACTCCTTATAAGATCATCTACTCATTTGCAGCAGTGAATGCTTGTGATGAAAATTGTTGGCAGTTACTGCTTATTACAACTTTATACTTGCTGATCTCTGAGCTTATATATACAGGTTTGTGGTGTCCGCGAAAAGCGTGCTGATAATGTTTGGCTGGCAGCAGAAGGCGTGTACCTCCCTGTTACAGAGAGCAAGTAGAATATATATTTTCACGGTTTTACTTTGTAGAGGCAGGTGCATGGGTTTTGAATTTGCCGGTGGGGGTGCCTGTTATTATAATAGCTGTAGATGCTCTATCAAATGAGGAAACTGTTTCGGAGACTTAGATTGCTATAGTGCTAATTATTGTTTGGAATTTAATACTACTTTGCTTTCTGTTAATTGTTTCCTTGATAAATGCATAAGCAACACAGTTGCCTCTATATTAAGGAGGTTGGATAATAATGCTCTATAAAACTTATATCAATTTAATTAGTATCTCAAAAAATATTCTTAGTATATCAAAAGTGGAATCACAAAATCACTTATAGCGATCAACAAATCTATATATACAAATCAAGATGTATATTTTGAAATTTAATTAGCATGGGTGGTGTAGTGTGTGTGAGATATAAGGGTTAGCATTCCTTTTGAGTTGTGTACGTGTTTTTTTTTTTATTTGTGTTTTTATATATTTCAAAAAAAAAGAAAATAGCATCTAAAAAACCTTTATTAAAGATGTACGAAAAAAGAGAGGCACATATATAGAATTTTGATTTGGCATTAGGGGGAAACCCCATTTTGTTTGGTTTTAACTTAATTCAATTTTACAAAAAATGAATGGATTCATGAAGTATATTGATGAACTTTGGCAAAAATATATATATATATATATATATATATATATATATATATATATATATATATTGATGAACCCATGGGCCAGTGAAGAATGTAGAGGATAATCACCTAGTTTTATTGGCCCATCCCTCTGCATGATTCTGTAAGGCCCAAATTTTTTTTTCATCTCTGTCTTTCATTGGGCTTTAGAGATTTAAGGCCATTTAGAAAGAACAAATAGTTAGAGAAAAATGCTGGTTAAAATAATCTAAAATCTTAGAACAAAATTATAGTTTTGTAAAATTTTCAATTTTTTAATTTTCTATGTTAATAATGTAAGATCAGAAGGTGGTAATGGATAAAATTTAAAAATAAAATTAAAAATTTGGCTAAAATTGATAATTCAACATTAATTATTTTATATATATGTAAGTCATTAGAAAATAAAAAATAGCTCAATTTTTAATCTATTTATCATTTAGCGTGCATATTGCCGCTATTTTGGGAGATTGAAGTTGAGTTGAGTTTATATTGCAACTGTTTTTATATAAAAAAAAAAAATTTTGTTTTTCTTTTTATTTATTTATATATAGCCCTAGGTTTTTCTTCGGCCCATATAAATATGACCCTTTCATTTGGATTGATGTTTAAGTGAGTTTTTAATATTTTTTTTGATCTCATTATATTCTTGACATTTTTAAAATGACACATGTAAAACTCTTTCTCTATATTTTATTAAACAGGCGTTAAAAAAGTCTGATGTGACAGGTGGATCTCATTATTTTTACTTTATATTGATACGAAAAAATGATTTTTTAAAAATTAGAAGTAATTAGATATAATAAACTGATCAAAACAAATGAAAGTTTTTACATTTAAATAATTTTTTTTTTATGTAATTTTAATAAATTAATAACAAATTGTAATGAGTATATAATTTTTTTCAACAATTATATATAAAAAATAAATCAAAATAATTATATTACATGAAATATAATAATATTTTAATATTTTACATAAAAATATTTTTTTTATAAATTATACTTTAATGTATAAGGACTAAGAAATCATTTTATATTAAATTAAATTTGTAATATTTTAATTAATTAATTAATTTTATTAACTTTGAATTTCACAAATATTAAATTTTCTCTAAATAATTTAAAAAATATTTATATAAAAATAAAAATTAATACGTAAGTGTATAGATATTAATTTTTTATTTTCAACATCACTTGACAAAAATCTTAAATTATGAACGGAATGTTTTATATGTGTCATTCTAGAAAGACTAAGAGACTAATAGAAAAAAAAAAAAAATTAAAGATTCACTTGAATACCAATCTAAAATAAATAATGGTATTTGTACTTTTTTTTCCTTTTTTTCTAATTATATTTTCATTGGCAAGCTAAAAAAAAAAACTGCTGTATTTAATGCTGATTTTTCCCTGCATTTATATCTGAGGCAGACGAGCACCAAGTATAGCAGTTCAAGTCCCATTTTGATTTTTGACGGTACCAAACAATTAACCACCGCTCACTACTCTTTCAGATCTTCCAGTTCAGATTTCATATATGGTCCCATAATTTTAATTTTCCACATTTTCTATGATAGTTGCACCAAAAATGAATAGAAGCAATGGTCAAGTGGTCAACAATGTAGCCTATTGCACTCATGTTATTTAGGGTTTTGCTTTTTATAATTGTATTATATTGGATGAAACAAACATTTTCTTTAATATATATATATATATATATATATATATAGCTCTGATTAAAGTTTTCGACTTAAAATCTGAATACCATTTTTAAAGAATCAAAAGTTACATTAATTATGAAATTTCAAATGAATTTCATGTTATTTTTTATTTAATTTCAATAAGATTTTAGTAAAAATTACTTTATTCATTTCAAAATAATAGCCGCTTTAAATTTTTGTATAAATATTAAAAAACTTATTAAATAGTCTTAATTATAATAAAAAATAACTTAATATCATTAAAATATTCATTATATTTTGATATCTGTCTTTCTTTATTAATATTTTCACTCATAATAAATAGGAATAAAATTAAAAAAAATATTATTAATGTTTCATTAATTTTTTAAAATAATAAATATTTTATTTTATTTTTAAAAAAATGATAATTAAAATGAAATGGACGGATCATTGTTCAGTTGAAATATTAATGGTTAAACCATAGAATTATTAGTTGTTGTCGGTGGTAGACAGAGGTTGTTGACGAAGGCATGATGAATTCCTTGCATTGAAACCGGCAATGCACCCACAGGCCATACACATGGACACAATGGTTCTAACTTCTAAAAGGTAAGCTTATTACTCTCTCCCTCTCTCTTACTCTTCTCACGTTAATATAAACAATGGGATAGGCCCATCAAATCGAACGGTTAGATCAGGGAATTGACATATCACGTGCACGATACACAAAGAGGTGTAGTAGGACCCATTTTGGTATGATTCAAGTATAGGACAATCATACCCCATCTCTTCCCTTGATCGCCTTCATATTCATTTGTGTTTTTTTTTGGGTTTATTTCTCCCTCTCCTAATTTCCATATTTGTCATTTCATTCTATTATTAGCAAGGTATTTAATAAAATTAAAAATTAAACATTAAAAAATTAAGTGTTAAATTTTAAGAATTAAATATAAAAAATATTAAAATTTTTAAGCATTAAATATAATCAATTTGTTTGATAACTGTTATTATTGAAAATTATTAAATTTCTTTATTGAACATAATTAACATTGTGATATTAATATTTAAATTTTAACCATCAAATACAATTTTAAAATTAAAAAAAAATTATATATAAAAAAATTTAAAAACGACAATCATATTAAAATAATATATCTTATAAATTTTTAAAAAATAAATTTAAGGATAAACGTGACTTAAGTTTTTAAAAAATAATTATAATATAAAAAAAATTGAGAGACATTTTCTTCTCCAACGGGACTTCAAATTCTGCACCAAACTTGGTGTGATGAATAGTGCCACACCACATTTGGAAATTGGTGCAATGATTTTTTTTTTTATTCTATATTTTGTATATATTTAATAAAAGTAGTTTTTTTTTTTTTATCAATTAAACTTGGTTTAATAATAGTAGTTAGATATATTTAAAATATAATTTGAAATGTGGAATACGTTTAAAATAAAATAACAGAAATATATATTTTTTATTTTTAAATTTAAATTTAAAATATGTTATAATTTAAATATAAAATTTGTCTATAATTTGTTTTAAATTTAAGTTATTTTTATGTATTTTAACAATAAAACATTAAATATATTTTTATGGTCTTTTATATTAATTGTAATGGTTTTATATATCAAATTTGAAGTTTTATGGTACTTTACATTACTTGTAATCTCTAATTTTTTACATAATAAAAACAATTAGGTTATAAAATTATTAATTTTTAAATGTTGATTATGTAATTAAATATAATTTTTTAATATTAATTACTATTTAAAAATAAGTATGAAACTAATTTAAATTTTGAGAATTAAAATAGATGGAAGAAAAAGAGAATATTTTAAGAAATATTTTTTTTGGTGTAATATTTGGTGTGATGGATTGGAAATAGAATAGTAATTGGGGTTGAAATTGCACTATTTTAGTCTGAAAGTTGCATCAAATTTAATATTTATGATTGAAGATGGCCTAAAGGTATAAAAGTCACTTTAATAAAAAAAAAATTAAAAACTCAATAGTTGAACGTGTGTTTAGTAGAAATTTTAAGTCAAATATTTTAACTTATAATTTTAAGTAATTTTTTATTTAATTAAAAATTTTAAATTGAGACTATTTTATATTATCAAATCGAATATCAAATTAAGTAATAAGTTGAATTATCAAACACCTCAGTTTTAAAATTTAAGAGTTTGATCTAAGATTCTTAAAAACTCTAGTAGGATGACAAAAATTACGAGTATATTAATAAATCTTTAATTTATTAATACTGTAGTTATCTTAATTTTTAAAATTTAAACTTCAATTAAAATCATATTTACCAAAAATAAAATTATGACTATACATTCTTTATTTTCCTCTGAAATAATGAAAAGCCAATGCAACTGTGATTGAATAAGATGCTAATAATGATCAGTCTTCTTACAGAAAGGTGAACACCGCGTCATAGGTCGTTGTCAAAGCTTAATTTGGATCCTATGTAAGAAAAAAAAAATCATGTGAATAATTTATAAACTGTTATTTGCTAGAATGAAAGCAGCTTAGAAAACTTTTATTTTCATTAAGAAAACTTCATAATGCAATTTGCACTATTTGTAATTTAATAAAATCCACTTAGTCCCCACTTAATCTCAGAAAATAATTTAAAAACAACACTCTTTGTTTAAATTATCTTAAAAAAGGAAAAGTCAAAGTCATTTTCCTTTTTCGTGAGCTAGGTAAAGTCATCTTTGCCCAATTCTTGCCCCTTAAAAGAGAAGACAGCAACTAGACCCACCCTCTTTACTCTCCTAGTACAATCAATTATTACTATTTTGTTTTTCTTGTGTCAAGAATCAAAGAAGCCAGTATGCTTGTGAGAAGTGAGGTGCCTTATAGGTTTTATAAGTTTTAACTGATTAGAAGGGCACAATCCTTTAAAGCTCCGTATCTCCAGTTCATGTTCAAGCACTAGTCAGAGCCAAATTAACTAGAAAAAAAGTCCCAATTAAAAAAAAAATTAAGTTAATAGTCAATAGCAAAGCTCAATTAAGTGGTTTCTGACTTCCTGTATCATTAACTACTATCCTACAAAATGGTAGTTCCTGTGAAGTTCCATTTAGTTCTGGTAGCCAGGGTGTTAGATGAGCATCAAATTCTCTATAGGTACGGAAGAGCCCTACATTGGACATATTAAGGGGCAGCAAAGCTACCAGCAGAAAACAGTAATAAATATCACACTTACACTAGAACTGGAACTTACCTGTAAACCTGCAACCATAACTCCCAATAATCATCTAACTCTCCTCACGTGCTCATGAGGTGCTAAATGATCCTTATAGCTTGCCCTAGTATTAAATGGAAGCACCAATTCCTATTAATCCTGTAAGATGAAGAGCTATAATAGCAGTATATCACTCATTTCATAAAAAATCTATAGGCTACAGTACCATATAGGTGATGGCTAGCTAAATGGTGTTTATTGTCCTAAACTTCCCCCAGTAAAGCATTAAAAAAGCTTCTAACCATTGAAAAGATAAAGTCTCTGGCTTTTAACATTAAAGATAGGCTGCGCCTGCTTTTATAAACATCTTCATAGCAGTGAAGATTCCATGACATATGGTTAAATTTATTCTCCACTATCCTCCCTTTTAGCCTATAATGTAACCTACAGCAATAATTCTTATATACATCTAAAAATCCAAAATATAAAGAGGCCAAGATGAAAACATTTTGCAATCCCCAACTGGGTACTGTAAATTAGTGAATGCAAGAGAAGGACATCAAAGATAATGATTCTTGCTCTGTCCTATAGTTCTTGATTGATGCTCAAACAACTGGCATTTAACTTCTTTCCTTAGGTTCAAGTAGGAACCATGACTAGATAAACCAAAGCGATAATGCGCATCTAATAATAAACTATTAGAAGCACAACTTAGATCTAAAAATCTCAAACGGCATTTTAAGTTCACTTCAATTCAATTCTCACTACTGAACTGATGGAGTTTCAGGTTATTGAATAAACAGAAGTCATTCCAATATTGCATGAATGAGAATTATATTACAACAGAATATTTACATTAAGACAGTGCTAAAGAAGGTGGAGAACAGAACACGAGATAACAGTGAAATGATAAGCTTAAAAAAGATTACAAAATGACCATACCCCACAACGTAACATCACTTAAAAAATATACCTCGTGGGGAGAAAAGTTGCATGAATTTTATAAGTAGACAGCTCATCTCAGATTCTTCTTCCTTCTCTCCTCACCTGTAAATAGAAAATAAGGGAAACAAAAAACACAGATCAGTAAACTAGGTCAATGCACATGTTAGTGTTATACACTAAGTCACAAACAAAGATTTCAAACTAATCACATAAAAGAAGGGTTAACTTAATTGTCCATGTTCCTACAACAAACATGAAAATAAATAAAATAAAACTATGTAAATCCAAAGATTCCGGATGAAACCTGTAGACTCGGAATAGAAAACTAACATAGTGAAAGATTAAGAAAATAGGTAATTAATGGTCCACAATTTATAAAGAAAAAAATGACTGACACCCTTTCATAAAATACTTTTGTATGGTAGCAATATAAAATTAACGGAATAGAGGATGGGGATAGACAAAAATGTACTAATGGGTTGAAAATGACCACTCAATTATGGGAATATAGAACACTCTATAGCTATAAGACTCAAACAAAAAACAATCAACCCTCGGATTTTTCCAAATTTGCAGATCACAATACTGACAGGGAAGCATCTCAAGGAAAAATTTCATAATTTTAAATAAAATTATAATTATGAACGTCACTCTGCAACCATTCTGTGCATGGATCCAGATTCAAACCAAAACAAATATCACCCAAATCGCATAACTGATTGAAGCACAAATCAGACTAACAATGAAAATATTTACTACTATAAGATTCTGAAATTGTACAAAATTTAACACATGATGGCTATTTCATATACTAACAATGCTACTAAAAAGACCAAAAGGGCAATTACAGCAAACGATAAGAAGACTAACTTCAACATGCTCCCCTTCAATCTCCACGCCTATCTTGCTAATCTCCTCAAAATGGTAAACTCTTAGAGGTTGAACTTGCTGTGAGGGACTTAAAATGTTCTGATGGAACGAAATCCTGTGGCAAATTGGCCCTCTTGACAATTCTCTTCATATTGTTCTGCAAACTTTGTTGGACTAACTGTTTCACTGCTTTATTTTCCTCGCTCATCATATCTTCTGCCTCCTCCAATGACTCTTTTGAAACCCCATTAGGATTTGTAGAAGATGATGAAGACCCACAAATAGGAGCGGACACTGCTGCACCCATATTCCCACCATAATTCTCTGTAACTTGCTTCCCCTTATCCACTCTTAAAAATTCCAAGATCCTCGAAGCTCTTTTCTGTGCTAATGTACTACCCAAAAGCGTTAACTCAAGCAATGATGATACAATTCCTGCCTCGATCATGGCTTGTCTATCCCCGTAAGCTTTGTGTGCCATTACCATCAAAATGTAACATGCTTTCTCTTGGCATCCTGGTGAGTCGGTCCAATTCAAAACATCTACCAAAATTGGGAAAGCATCTGGCACAACGCTAATGGCCTTTCTACCTTCTGGGGTTGATACTACATTGCTCAAAATTGAAAGAATTCTCTCACTTACTTCCATATCCCCCAGTGTATTCATGAGAAATGGGATCAAATTTGTTTCTACGATAAATGAAACATTGGATGAGAATATTGAAAGATTATAGAGAGCTCTAAGAGCATCTTGTTTTGCTTGGGGGCTACTTTTATTGTCCAAATTCTTAAGGGCATTTACCAAGAAGGGGATTGCACCAGAAGAACCTATAATGGGTTTATTTGAGTCCAATGCACTCAAGCCAAGAAAATTGGCCACTATTGCTTCAGATACAGATGGGTTTGGAGGAGTTGGAGATTCAATGATTTTCAACATTTTGTGAACAGCCCCTGCTTTAACAATTGCAGCTTTGTTCCTGCAAACAGATTTGTAAAAGAATTCATTAATTAAATTCCATTATCTATAAACAAAATCACATTTACTACTAAGAAAGATTAATAAAATATTACTACTCAGAAAACAAACCAAACCAAAGCAGAGTAAATGTAAATGAAGCTGTTTCAAGAAAATAGCACAGGAAAACATGGAAAGTGACTTGTCTAAACAAATTTTGAGGTATACATAGTTTGAAAAAAAAAAAAAAAATGGAAATCTTGAAAAGGAAATATTGCTACTACTAATAATAATAAAGAAACAGGAAACAACAAATGAAAGAAAATAACGCCACATCCACCATCTAAAAGCAGACCAGTCTGCTTAAAACTCAACAATTCATAATTGAAACCATTGAAGGAAATAAATACAAGCACGATACAGAAAAAGACTTCTCCTTTGATCACATTATGATAATCAAAAGATAAACACAAATTAAGATCGAAATTTCCTGAACACGAAATTAACAGCAAAATTATTAACATTAATTAAAAATCACTAGAAATGAAAAACTCACGCATCATTGCCGATCCCAAGATTAAGCAAGGCATATAGAGAAGCGATCTGAGATTCAACATCTTCAAAATCAAGCATTCCAACAAGAGGAGGGATGGCTCCTAACATAGAAAGTGTGACTCTCGCACTAGAATCTTCCTTCGCCAGTAACCTTACACGACAAGCAGCTTCTTTTATCTTGGTTTCACTCTCAACTTGCAATTCCTTCACCACTCGTTTCAGCTCCTCTAACACCTCAACCTTTTTCCTCGTCTCGATTTCAGTCTCCGCCTCTGCAATACTCAACAAATCCGATAACTTCTCCGATTTTCCGTTTCTCACTCTCCCTGCTGCCTTTTTCTCACTCACATTGTCGTTATTATTATTCGAAGCCAACATCGCCGCGATACTTGTAGTGGTAGTGGTAGTATTAGTGGTGGTGGTGCTAGCTGTTGTGGCAGTGGAGGAAAAGTCATCTTCATGGTGGCGATAACGTGAGCTACCACCACAACTGACAGCATCAAAGATTTTACGACGGAATGCAGCGCCAGAGAAGGCAGTCCAAAGTCGGAAATGATTGCCGGCGGAGGAAGTAGTGGCGGAGGAGTGGTCAAAGATTAAGGATCGGATGTTATTCCGGTGACATTTGGCCATTTTGCTACATTGCCAAGTTATAGAATTAGCGTTTTACTCTGTTTCTTGATTTCTTGTGTTTATATGCGACTCTATTCTCACTCTCTCACCGCTACTCTACAAAGAAAAAAAAGAAAATAATGTTGTTTTTAGAGAGAGAAAGAAGAGTATTGTATAATTTTTTTTAACTTTTGATTGTTATTTATAACAATGAGTCAGAATTATTCAGAGATGCACAGCGAAATTTTAGAGAGAGAAATTAGAGTATGTCAGTGTGTATCTGTGACTTTAGAGATTGCAATTAAGGGTCTGTTTGGATGCATTCTTTTGTGGTCAAATGAAAATTTTGACAATTAAGGTTTTCTTTCTTTCTTTCTTTCTTTTTCTCTTAAATTAATATAATTATCAAATAAAATTTTAAATCTCCACAATTTAATGACCAAAATAAATATTCAATATTTATAATTATAGCATAAATTATGGACTTATTTTTTTATTTTACTGTTTTTTTTCTTCATTTGATTTTTACTATAATTTGAATTTGTAATTTTATAATATTAAATAAAATATTAGTATTATCAAGTCAAAAAATATTAATATTTTTATTACTTTTAAATGTTAAATATTTACATACCAATATATAATTTAATTATAAGTGTATATATAATCTCACAATAAATTTATGTTCAAATATTCATTATAATAGTAAAATAAATATGTTGAGTAAATCTTAAAAGTTAGTTTAGTTGGTAAAAAAAATTTAATTCTCTTTTTATTGATTATAATTCGATTTTCATAATTAAACTTTAATAAGATTTCTAAAATTTGATTAGATCATAGAGGTGAATTTAGTACCGTATCACTTAAAAAATATAATCAAAAAGCGATTATTATAGTAAAAAATGGAATGAAAGTAAAGGAAAATATATTATTAGCATATATGTTGGGGTGACAATACCAAACACAATACAAATCCAATATGAAATTAGCGGATTTGAATTAGGGATTATCTTGTTTGTATCAACTCGATTGTGACACGAAAATAATCATGTTGTGTACTGAGTTAACCCGTTAATTAAAAAATAACATATTTAATTCATTAATACATTTAACCTAATATATTTTTTGATTTTTAGAATATGTATATATAAAGATTACTTTTAATTTTCTTTATAAATTTATATATAATTATATTTTATGTACTAATATAAATTAATATGAGTTAATTTAGTTAATTTATAATTTTTAAATATTAAAATAAAAAATTAATTAATTTAAAATTTTAAACATGTTATTCGTGTCGTATCGTGTTACTCATTAATGAAGTGGATCGTGTTCGTATTTAGATTTTTGACAAGATAAACTAATCGTGTCTTATTCATATTATCCCTTATCGTGTCATAAATATAAATCAACAACACCCACTAATACGAATTACCATCCCTACATATATGATACCTAAACTAAAAAATAAATTATATTATTATTATTATTATTATTTGCACAGAATATTAATTTGAGAAGTCCAAATGCATCCTCAAATTCTCTATGGTAAAGCTAAAGAGATAAAAGTGGTTTACAAACAAGGCATAGTATTATATAATAATTAAGGGGTGGGCAAAGGCTTGTTAAAGAAGCCATGGACCATTTTTCTTTTTTTACTTTGGAGGGTGGTATAGGGAAATGTGTTAATGTGTAGTTACAGTGTATTGCATAGTATAGTAGTGAGACCCCTCATTGTTGTTCTTTCATCCGTGCCATCCAGCTAAGGTGTCAATCAAAGAAACTTCGTGTGGGGCCTAATTACAATGCATTGATCTGATGGACCCACTGGATTCTGATTGGATGGAGTATGTTAATACCGTAGAAAAGTGAAGTATTAATTGTCAAAGTATGTGCATCGCTTCTCTGACTTCAATGAAAATGGATGGATTGATGCCTCCAAAACCCAAGAATGCACCACCTGGACTTACTTATTTCTTTTCCCATATGTGCCCTTCATTTTTCCATTACAATTACTCTTTTGCCATCATCAAATAAATTATTTTTTTATTTTTTATTCAAACACTATTTTTTTTTTAACTTGAAAACATTGTTGTCATTGCTTAAAATTATTGTTAAGAAAAGTATTTTGTTGAAACTATTAATTTGAGATTATTAAATTTTATTTTTAAAATAAATTTCACATATTTAATTATAAAATTTTTAAAATAATTAAATAATATTTCAAAACTTTTTTTTCTCAATAATATTCAAAATGATACTTTTTTTTAAAAAAATAATTTTAATTTCAATACTATATGAACTCCTATTTTAATTTAGAACAAAATATAAGAGTGTAACTGAACATTGAACATATATAATTAAACTCTTTAATCATTCAAAATCAAATTATATATTATAATATTTAAATTTATTTTATTTTATTTTGACTAAATTAAAATTAAAATTATTTTTAAAAAATTCAAATAGATGATATATTACTTGACTATTTACACTTATAAGTGGAAATATGACAAAAATCAAGGGCTATGAACCTATGCCAACTCCCATTTTCTGATAGTGAATTAATATGTTATAATTTGCAATAGAAAATATTGTTGATAGAAATTAACATTTTAAATTGAATGTTTACAGATATACAGAATAATCATAGCCAATGAAATGATATTAGTTATTACCTAAAAAAAACTGATTTTCTATTCTTACATTAATTAGAAATTGGCAGCCTTTTCTTTATATTATATTGTGGTAAGTTGTAACACAATAACAATTCGTTGAGTACATATATCCGTAATTTTTAAAATTAATAATTTTACTGAATATAAATTATTAAATATATGAGGAGTTAGATTTTAAATAATAATAATTTTATGAATTAATTAAAATTTTTAAATAATTAAATTAAATTTGAATTATATATATCAAACGTAGTGTTATTTACTAATACTATAACTTAATTAAATAATATCGTGTACCAAATGTGCTGTAAGTATCTTATTGAATTTACTATATTTCAATAAAAATATAAAATACTAATAAATAATTATATTATAAAATAAATAATTTTTATTTAAAATTTAAACCAAATATAATCCGTATAAATTAAAATAACTTTCAAATTAAATAAATAATCAAATGAGATGAGAGGGACACATATGCTATTTTTTTAACAAATAAGTGAATTTTATATGAAAAAAAACACATATATTTTATATTAGAAAAATAATAAATATATTTGTTTCATCTTAAATAATTTATCTTCTATATGTCATGATTTGGCTTTAAAAATCCAGCTTAATTTTTTTAATGAAATTATGTATAAATAAGTTTTTTTTTTTTTTTTTTTTTTCTTCCATCGGAAACTTTTCCAATAAGAGAGATATCAGCTTGCTAGGAAAGTCTTTGCAGCATTTATTTTTGCTTTTCTCATTTTAGATTGGCAAATCCATCATTTCGATAATTTGCTTAATTTTGGATAAAATTTATAAATAGATACCATTTATGTGCTTGCTGGTTAATTGTATATTTGCATTTTTTTTTTACTAAAATTAAATATTGTGTTATTCATAATTAATAACAAAAATTATTATATTTTTGTTATTAAAAGGAATAGTATTTTCCTTTTCATAACTATATTATTATATTGGTGAAACTTTTATCATATTAATAGACTGAAGACTCGATTTCATAATTTTTTAATTTTTATACTTTTAATAATAGTGAAAAAAAATTAATCAAGTTAACTCAATTTGACATGTGACATGATGAGAATAAATTACCTCATGGCTCATTATAATAATGGCAGGTCCATTGTATGAGTATCGACACATCATTTAACATATATTTTAAATTTATAAATTTATATAAAATTTACGGAATTAAAAATTCACAACTAATATAGGTTTTTAAATTCTTTATTTTTAAAGATTTTAAAGCATAATAGATTTTAATAAATTCATAGAATGTACTTTAATTTTTCAAACTAAATAAAAGATTAAGCTATAATTTATGAATTTTGTAAATTTTTTTAAAACAAACGAGACTGAAGAGTATAAGCTATAGACAAAGAAAAGAAGGGTCAGGTATTCTCTGTGACTGACCCAATGAAAAGCCTCCAACGCTCAAATCAGTGAGCTGGTTCAATAAATAGAGAACATAAAGATAGTGTTTTAAGCGGAGGATTGAAGAGAGAGAGGGGAAAAAATCTCTTTTACTTCTTTCTTTTTACCTATTTATAGAGAAAAAATATGAACTCTATGTATACGTGTTATCTAATTATTAAAATTAAAGGTATTTTTATTTTTATCATGATATAATCCAAATTTTGTTCTGAATTTCAGAAATTGAGAAGGGAATAATGAAAATTATTGGATTAGGGGGTTTAGAAAACAAAAACACATCAAATTGACAAAATTCTCTGCTTTGATTGAAAAACACATCCCAAATACACCAACAAAAAAATGACATTAGACAAAGAAATATATCAAATTATTGATATGAAAATGCTTGACAGAAAAATGGTGTTGACATTTTTGTCAAAAAAAAAGTGCACAATTTTATTAATTTGTGTTTGATAATAACTTCATTTTCTCCCTAATCATTACTAATCCATCGGTTGGAAATTGATGGGTCCATAAAATATTTTTGTGGGGTTATTATTTTATTATTCCTCATTAGTGGTTGTGAATTGACAAAATCCTTATTTCTTAATCCTTGGCTCCCAAGTCCCAACATTAAATTTTTTTTTTAAATAAAAGGATTTTTTTTAAAAAAAAAAACCACAATTAACTTTTTGGATTATGTCATTTTTACATATTTTATTTGTATTTCTATTACTATTCATCTTTATATATTTAAAAATTTTAAGTAAAAAAATTATATCAAAATTTTAATTTTTAATTATTTATATTATAAGTTAAATACTCTACTAACATTTACATGATATATATATATATACACATCAAAAAATTCCAATGAGAATAAAATTATTAGTTTCTAATCGTGAGTTAGGTGATAAACTAGAAAAATATATTTTTTTTTTCTACAGATCTGCGGTATGGCAACGAGGGTTGTGTTTAATAGAATAAAGGGTCCATGTTTGTTGGTCATCCTTCATTTCACCTTATATTATATCAATTTATTTTTATTTATGTCATGCCAGACCAAACGGTCATCGACCATGTTCCTTGGTCTCACTCCCTAGTTCCTACTATAGCTAATAAACTTGTTTTACTAAAATAATAAAATCATAATCACATTTAATAGATGCCAATTTGCCAATTAAATACTAATCCATTAGGAGTAGCAGTGTGGCTCACTTAGCTACTACGTCTATAAATAATTACTAAGGATAGATCATGGATTCAATAATTAAAAATTCCCTTGTTAAAATATGGAAAAATTTTATTTTACTTGAATTCTAATGTAATGCATTATTAATAGTTTTATTAATGAATTTTGATTTAAAAGTTTTAATTTTTATAATTGAGATATTACGAGTTTAAATCTTTAATCAGAGTCTAATTAATAAAAAAATTATGGATAATACTATTTGGAAATGAATAAATTGTGTGAAATTCACTTATTTGGAGAGTTAGAAGAAATTTAGAAAAGGTAAAGGCTTTTTATGTTGGAAAATATAACTAAATAGACTAACTAACCTAATTAATGCTTGAACCTAATTAATGTGGAAATTTTGAAGGCATGGATGATAATGTTGTGTGTGTCCCTCTCCTGATAATGTTGTGTGTTGGGTAATAATTATAATTAGACCTATGCATTGAAAAAGGATGCAATGATTTAAATATAGGTGATTTTCAGTGCAAAAAAAAAAATAAAATATAAGTGATTTCATTTACACTGGATACATATATCAATCTAATTGAAAAAAATATATGGAAAAAAAAAATATTAGTGTTTTTTCACTAGCCAAAAAATAAATATGCAAGAATTTTCCTATGTTATTGATTATTATTTCTATGGTTATATTTATCTTAGCTCACTAGAGAGAAAATGTGCTTTTCCTAAGTTTCCAAAAAAAATACAAGGCTCCCTCTCAAAAAAGAAAAAATTCAAATGATTTAAAATAAAAATATTATACTAATAATATCAAGTTCGGCTCCAGCATTTTGGAAGTCCTAAACGATTTTAAAAAATGAGACCTCAATCCCTCACCCCTTTATATAAATATATTTTTTTAATAAATTTGAAATTCAATAAATTTAATAAATCTAAAATGCAACATAATAATTAATTATTAAATACAAATAAATTATCATTAAAACCCAATAAATTAACTCCAACTTATATTTTGTTTTTAATAATAAAAGTCAATATTATTAATAATGATAAAATAAAAAAAATAATATTGAGACGTAACCTACCAAAGTCAATAGTTTATCTCAAATACACCAGAGAGAAATCTAAACGCTTCAATGATATGTGAAAAAATCTTAAGCATCTCAATACAACACTAAGTACAGTTCATAATCATAAGCCACACATGATGCAACAAATAAAACCAAATAATACATAACTAATTAAGAATAAAAGTTAATATTCTTCTCGCTTTTTACTGTGAAAAAATTTCAATTAAATCGTTATGATTAAATTTAACTGTTATTTTTTTTCTCAATAGACAACATGGTAAAACAGTTCAATCTCTCTTGTGATATAATTGATTTTATTTTTCATTAAACAACAAAAAAGATGAAAGGATGAGATAAATAAATGTAATTTTGTTCAAATAAAAAAAATTAGCTCTTTATTAACAAAATCCTCAGAAAAAATAAAAATAAAAATAAAAATATGAGCCCCTTTATTGGAAGGTCACCTAGGCAGCCTTGGAGCCGTGCCTGAATAATACTATACCCTTATGAGATCATTTTTGGCGTTACATAGACTAATAGGATAATGAAAAGCAACTGAATTGGCAGGAATAATCTAATAAATCATGCTGCTGTTTCTTTCTTCTTTTTTCATTTTTGTTTTCCTGAAAGAAAAGGTATAGATCACATATGTCGTATACAATTTGTATTAGGTTAGAAAGAGAAAGAACTTGACAAATTATATATACATATTCATTTTTATCATGGTTAGCTTAGCTTTTTGTTTACGTTAATTATTAATTATTACCATTGTTAATTCCACTTTCATTCATTTTATTTAATTTCTCACTAATCATTTTTTTTTTTTTTTCATTCTATTTTTCACTAATTCTTTATGAGAATTGGGTTTGCGATCAAGTAATTCGAAATATTCTAGATGGGTATCTACCAAAAAAAAAATATTCTAGATGGGACTCCTAGGCTTCAATTCTTGGAATTGTACTTATCCGATGGAATTCATAGGCTTGAACTTCCTTTGAATTCTCATTTGGAGACATTGGTGATAAATTTAGACCAAATGTATTTTGAGACTAGCAGAGAAGGTCATGTGTTTGAAATTTTGGGTGCCCTTAACCTTACACTTAAGATTATATTTAATAGGCTATAATATAATGTAATTAAATATATTTTTAGTATAAATATTATATTATAAATATATTTAATTACGTTACATTAAATATATTTTTAGTATAAATATATTTAATTATATTATATTGTATTACGATTTACTAAATATATCTTAAGTTTATGTAAATTTTGGGTCATTGGGAGGAGATGGATTGCAAGCTCATGAATACGTTGTCTTTGATTATGGCCAGAATAGATTTTGCAAATATAAATACTCTATCAAAATTGAGGATGAGTATCTCGTGGACTCCATCACCAAAGTGCAATTGCTTAACTCTATATGCTAATTCTTTTGATAACCATTATCGCCAAAATTTTGCAATTTGTTGTTATTTGTGTCTATTTTTTTAAAAAATATTTTCATCTTAATTTTCTCAAAAATTAACAATTGGATTTAAATGCTATAAATCATTGTAGTTACCAGTTGAACTCATCCTTTAGTAAATTTCCCTGCAGAAATACTCGTAAATTATATATATATATATATATATTGGTCTTTAGAATTTGAATAAATTCTTAGCCTAATAAAATCACTATCTGCAGATCCAGTTTTACTTAGACGATGTTTGCGATTCTCATGATTTTGAAGAGAACTATTGGACATCACATATGGGAGTCTTCAGACTTCAGTTGTTTGTCGTGCCATGTCAAGACTATTGAGATATCTGGACTCATGCAGAGACGGGTTAGGCAAGAAAATGTATTTGCATTTCTCCAGTTTTTGCTTAAGAATGCAATGGTGCTGCAGAAGATGGTCATAATTGATTGATTCTAGTCTTACATATAATGTGCATGAAATGTTGTTAAGCTTTCCAAGATCTTCTCCTCATGCTGTGATTACTGTTGTAGAAGTCGAAGATACATCCGAGTCTTTGTGTTTATGTAAAAATGAAAGGAGAGTTGCCATATTGAAAACAAGGATTTGATGTGGCAGAGTTGTAGGCTCATAGCTTAGATTTAGCCATATTCAGATGTTCTACTCTTTTAGTGGCTTAAGTTTTGCGAATGGGATACAGGTGTACATGTAAATTTAGAAGCTTTTTATGATTATATTTCTCGGCCCTTATTGTTTGATTGTCAAGTAATAGGCAGATTGGTTGGAAGAACCATTGGAAGTTGGTACTAATGTCTTGTTCTAAATCATGCTACTGTTTCTTTCTTCTTTTTTATTTTTTGTTTTCCTGAAAGAAAAAGTATAGACCACATAAATCGTATCCCATTTTGTATTAGGTTAGAAAGAGAGAGAACTTGACAAATTAAACATAGCGAATTTGAAGGACTGATTTGTTTCATCTGTCTCTTTACAAAAAGGAAAAAAGGAAAAGCTAAAAAACGAGAAAAAAGTGCCTTAAATAAAAACTTTGCAAAAGCTTCCTAATAAAAAGATGCCACTCAGTACAATTACTTTGATATCCTAATCGACCATGTCAGGAGCTGCCAACATTGGATAGAAATGCTTCATAATATTATATTCACAATGGCCAAAGAAATGCTTCATTTTAGTCATTGACAACCATGGCTTCCTCTGGGGAGCTGATCTCTAATTTCCTGACTCGCAACCTGTTCTGTGGAGGTGCGTCTGCAGATACATCAGCATCGATGATAATTGAATCTTCCTCCTTGAACTCTCCCCTCAAGACTCCCATAGCAATTTCATTCTCAACTAACTGCTGTATCACCCTCTTAACTGGCCTTGCTCCAAAGTTTGGGTCAAAGCCCAATGTTGCCAAAAGATCGATGGCTTCTTTGGTGTAATGAAGATCGATTTTCTTTTGTTTGAGTCTCTCTTTCACTCGGTTCATCTAACAATGGAAAATGGAATGTCAAATACAAAAAGAACAATCATTTGAAGGGCACAAGGAATACATAAATTAAAATTTAAAGGGGCTCACATATCTCTTTATTTACATACATCAGAACTTCCATCAAACAAACACATTAAGTCGAATAAGTAATTAAAAGAAACAATATTGCATAAAAGGCATTTATTAGTTGAAACTTAAAAGAGGCACCCTACAATAAGTGGTAAGCTATCTACAGCTAACATGGAGAACCAGACCATGCAAACTAAATGCAAAACTTAGGCAGCAAACATTGAACAGATTCTTTCTTTTGTTATATTTTAGGCAAGAAAACTTAATAAAACATATTAACACAAATATATTAGCTCCCTCCATTTAATCTCTTTGCTAAATCTGAATGAAATGAAGCACAGAACCAGAAACATGCACCATCAACCAAAAACTAAATCAGAAGCAAATAAATTCAACACAAATCAGTAACTCTTAGCAAACAAGCAAAGCAAATCAATCAATATGCAAAAAGTAAACTTTAATAATGAACTATTTGTTATCTCTTTGTAGTAGAACGAGTCAATGAGACGAAACTGATCAAAGCTAGACATGATAAGTTTATGGTCTATAAATCAGCAGCACCTGAGATTTTGGAACTTCCATAACTGTTTTGGTCCAAAACTGTTTTGTGGTTAATTTGAGATTTTGGACATCATCACCTAAGAGCTAAGGTATATACACCAAAAGCAACTGAAATCAGAACCATATCAATATGGCCTCTCTCTCTCTCTCTCTCTCTCTCTCTGAGGCACCACAAATAGTAGCGACAATAGAAAAGACAATTGTTTTAATGCATTCAAGCACCCTCGGTGTAGGCCTCAGCAATAAAACATAAAACTAACTGAAACAATAAAGCAGAAAATAATTCAAGGGAAGGCTATTACCTGTATCTCAACAATTTTACTAATTTCTTTGGAGTCCAAAGGCTGGAAAACAATATATTCATCAATCCGATTCATGAATTCTGGGCGGAAAGTTTGTCTAGCCAATTCAACGACTTGTCGCTTCATGATATCATAAATAACTTCCTTGCTATCTTGTGTATTACGAAGAGTTTCAAGTATAAGATGGGAACCAATGTTAGAAGTCATAATCACAACACAGTTGGTAAAACTAACAGTCCTCCCTTGAGAATCAGTTATCCTTCCATCATCCAACAACTGTAACAATATGTTAAAGACATCATGATGTGCTTTCTCAATTTCATCAAACAATACTACAGAATACGGTCTTCGACGAACAACTTCTGTGAGCTGCCCTCCTTCTTCATATCCAACATAACCTGGTGGAGCACCAACCAACCGTGAAACAGCATGCTTTTCCATATATTCACTCATGTCTATTCTTACCATAGCATTTTCTGTGTTAAAGAGGTAGCCAGCTAAAGCCTTTGCAAGTTCAGTTTTGCCAACACCAGTAGGGCCCATGAACATGAAGCTAGCTATTGGTCGATTTGGGTCAGACAATCCTGCCCTTGAACGCCGGATTGCATCAGCTACTGATTTTACAGCCATATCTTGACCAACTACCCTCTTGTGGAGTACCTGTTCAAGGAAGACTAGCTTCTCTCTCTCTGATTGTTGGAGATTTGACACAGGTATACCAGTCCATTTGCTTACAATTTCGGCAATATCAAGATCAGTAACTTCTTCTCGAAGCAAAGATTTTCCAGACTTCCGGAACTCAGCAAGGTTTTTCTCCGCCTCTTCTAACTGTCGTTGAAGGGACATCAGAGTTCCATATCTGAGCTCAGCAGCACGATTCAGGTCATACTCGCGCTCAGCAGCTTCCATCTCTAGATTGACTCTATCAATCTACAAGCAATTAACACCAGTTCATCAACACATTACAGATAACAATACAGGGGCAACCCAACATCAATACACCACTAAAAAAGGATGAAGTACCTCTTCTTTGATTGATCTTATTCGGGTCATGAGAGCCTTCTCACGATCCCACTGTTCATTAAGTTCTTTTTGTTTTTGTTTAAGGTCGCTCAAATCATGTTCAAGCTTGCTTAACCTCTCTTTGGATGCTTTATCAGTGTCATTTTTCAGCGATAATTTCTCCATCTCCTGCTTTAAAACAGCCCTGTCTATCTCATCCAATTCTGTAGGCTTAGAAGTAATCTCCATTTTCAGCTTTGCGGCAGCTTCATCAACAAGATCAATGGCTGGAAAAAAAAAGGGCTTATTAGAAACTTCAAAGCAGCAGTAAGAATAGAGAAGAAATTAAAGAGCAAAAATTAGGTTTACAAACCCATCTATACAACAAACTAAAATTTTTGGGTTGTCCAATTTATGCTGTATCACCTCACAGAAAGGAGAATTTGCAATGGTAAAATATCTTGGACATGCACCCACGACCAAAATTCAAGGCTGGAGAGCAGCCACTTGGCTTCATGCTAAAATGCAGAAGGGGTGACTGCCCCAAAATTTTCTTTCATAAGATAATGATTCAGTGATAACTGAATATTTGCTTCTTCTATACATAAACAAGAGCCTCAAAAGCACAAAATCATACTACCTATCATGTACTATACTGAAAAATAAAGTTTTCCTTTTTTACCTTTGTCAGGCAAAAATCGTTCAGTGATGTATCTGTCTGCAAGAATTGCTGCGGAAACAAGGGCACTGTCTGATATTTTAACACCATGATGTAGCTCATAGCGCTCACGCAGACCACGAAGAATGGATATTGTGTCTTCAACAGATGGTTGATCACAAAAAACTTGTTGAAACCTGCGCTCAAGTGCTGGGTCCTTCTCAATGTATTTCCTGTACTCGTTCAATGTTGTTGCACCTATACACCGGAGCTCACCCCGCCCAAGCATTGGTTTCAACAAGTTCCCAGCATCCATCGCTCCACTTGTAGCCCCTAATCATCAAGGCCTCCATGTCAACAAGGAATGAATTTCACAATCATTATGATGTGGCACAATAGCAAAAAACCCATTGGGATGTAACTTTGAGCAGACATATATGTCTAAGCACAAGGGCATATATGTGATTACCCATAATGACATGCACCCGTCCATCCAAACAAACACTTAAACACTTGCACAAACATTGCATGCAAAGTGTCTATTTCAGGATAAGCCACAATTAGTCAATAATGAAAAACAGCAAACAGAAGCAGGACACAACCTGCACCAACAACAGTGTGGATCTCATCAATAAATAAAATGATTTGCCCATTTGATGCAGTAACTTCCTTCAGCACAGCCTTTAATCTTTCCTCAAAATCTCCACGATACTTGGCTCCAGCAACCAATGAACCCATGTCTAGGGAGATTAGCTGTAGATTCCGGGATGAATATATAAGTTAAATGCAAAATGAAGCACAATAAATTAAACTAATGCAGGCAAGTCAATAAAAGACATTAATAGTATATCTCATAAAAACTAAATTTAACTCTTAATTCCACGTTAGAAAACAAGAGTTTAAAAATGAACATGTCAGGTCTCACCCTCAGGATCAAAGGCCAATTAGAAATCAGAATCAATCCAATATAGAAAAGGATTCTATGCATTAAAACCAACTTACATAATAAATTATCCCAGAATCATGTCAAACTATTCCTTTTCCACAAGATAAGTACATAACCGAAGACAAGTGCAAAAAAAAATTACAACCTTCCGGTTCAACAATGGTTCTGGCACATCACCACGCACTATCCTCTGTGCTAGTCTACAAATTGATACACAACAGTTAATAAAACTTACATAAAAGAAAACAAATAATTAAAGATAATACTAAAAGAAGTGTCATCACCAAGCTATAATAAAGAAACCTTCTGAATGGCCAACTGAATTGATCTAGACTTAGAATTCGTAGGGATACAGGTTCTGTATAAGTAAACTCAATTGGGTTTAGAGCTGTTCTCAAGGAAACTCAATTTTCTTCAATGGAGGGAATGGAATATACAATAATAACATATTATTATGAAACATATACATACATTCCTTTTTCTCTCTCTAATTTCTCTATACACTTAATACTAATAATCTACTGTGACATGAGTTAGAAATCTACTATTTGTATGGGAAGTGCATTTGTAATTTTAAATGAGGTTTGTTTTTCTTCTATAGAAATGTGTGAAAGCATATTTCTAGACTTAAAATGAGTAAAGAGTTTTGTTTTTTTTGAATTTTCCTTTGATCTTTTCATTTTTTAAACTTCCGCTAGATCAATAATAAATAAAACTCCTTTCCCTGATGGAGAGGGTAGGGTCCATAGGGACATCAACTCATTTGAAAGCTACAGAAATAGTTATGCATTGTATTCACCAGGTGAAGAAAAGAAAACCTCCAAAAACTTCCATGCACTTGTCAAAAGCCAGGATCAAATTTGAACTCAAATGTAAACATACCCTTCAGCAATGGCCGTCTTTCCCACACCCGGCTCACCAATAATAACAGGATTATTTTTTGTTCTCCTAGATAGGATTTGGATACAACGTCGAATTTCATCATCTCGACCTATAACAGGATCGAGTTTGCCACGCCTAGCAAGCTCAGTCAAGTCATTCCCATATTTGTCCAATGCCTCATATTTCCCTTCAGGATCTGTGTATATTGAGAAAACAACGATGTCAGAATAGATTAGACACTAATTAATTTTTTTTCCAATGACACTAATTAAATTTCTTTTCCAATGACAAATAAAAATCATTAACAGGGTTGAAAAGGCAGCAAATGTGGAATCAGTCATGGTCATAAAGTTCCATTTGAGCATGGCTTATACAGTTTAACAGGCAAGAGACCTTCTCAAGAAGCCTAACATTCCACTTGCTCTTGAATGCGATTAGTTTTTCCTGAATTTGGTGTTGCTACTTATAGCATGATATAATGTTTTAAGCAGAAAAGAAAAAATTAAACTCATACTTTGATCAATCACTCTCTGACTTCCACGAACAGCTTGGATGGCATCCCTCAAATCCTTCTCACTGATGTTAAGGTTTTTCAGTAACTGCTGCCCAAACCTCTTATCCAAATGGAATGCTAAAACAAAATGCTCCATTGACACAAATTCATCCCCCATTTCCTTCTTATGCTTTCTAGCATTGTCCAACAAGACACCAAGATATGAACCCAATATGGGGCCACTGGTGTCACCCATCACCTGCGACAAGAATATAGTTGCTCATATATAATATGCTTGTGTGCTTGATGCAATGCGTGTATACAAATGCGTAATGGAATTATGGTAAGCACCTTTGGTTGTTGAGAAATAAATGTATCTGTAGCCTGCAAAACAGATGTGTTGTCAACCCCAGCCTTGGTGAATATTCTCCTAGCCAATCCATCCTTTTGCTCCAAAATGGCTTTCATCAAATGCTCAGTTTCCACAACTTGCTGTTTGTTAACTCGTGCTGCATCAACAGCACCAACGATCCCCTCCCATGCCATCTCAGTGAATTCTGATTGATTAGGCTGATAGGACAAAAATAAAATCAGGAAGAAACAGATAAATTTCAGTGAGAGATGTAGCTTGTCCACAGAGAAATTTCATAATGCGGATGGATTAGATAATAAGAAACATAATAGCAGAAAATCAAACACCATCCTAAGCTACAATTGGCTAATAACAACTGGAGTTCTATCAATTTCACCAAAATAAATCGATATAACCTATAATGATCGTTATTATCCTCCAAATTTTCGATGAACTGAATTTTGACAATATATTCAACAAATTAAAAGTAAATAAACACTTTAAACATAAATATAATTCAAAATACCATAAGCAACAAGTTCACACTGAACTAATAGAATTACACTTCAAAATTAAACTTCATTATACCTTAAATAAAACAACGGATGAGTAAATTAAGCTACTAATAGAAACTTAAAATATAATAATCATAATTGATCCGATTACCGCAACAAGAGGCCAAAAAGAAACAACGAAAATGACACATAATTAGCTCAAACCGAGACACAAAATTGAATAGATAAACACTATTTGCATAGAATAGCATGTAATTTTAACACATGTACCTGTGAAGAACTTATTGCGGCGGATAAACGAGGAGAGGTAGAGTGAAAGCAGCGAGTGGAAATGTTGGCCAAAACGCCATTGTCGTTTGCTGAAACTCTATTAAAAAGTGTGAAATTAGCAGAATTGGCAAACAGAGAAGTAGAAGAAGAGATTGCTCGAGCACGTGATATTGAAGAAGGAGTAGGAGATTGATAGAGAGAGAGTCTCGATGCTCTTGAAGATGATTTTATGGCTGCAAAAGCAGATTTCGTAAGCCTCCTTGAGGCCATTGTTCTTCAAATTGAAACACAAATTTGCTTCTTCTCCAGATTTTTTCCCTCTATTTTGTAGTGAGAGAGAGAGAGAGAGTATGAGTAAGAATTGTTGAGGTGCTTGGTGACAAGGCAAGAAGGTTGTAGAATGGTGTGGGAGTTTCTATTTCAGCTGGTCCATCTCACAAACCACAGGCTCACGGCCCAACCCACAAAGGACACTTTTTTTTTTTTTTTTGTCCGCACCTTTACTGAAACCTTTGTTTTTTATTCTTTTATTAACATTGAATTAAATAATTTTTTTTCCAAAAAATTAATATATATATATATTTCCAAATAGAATTAAATAATATTTGGACTTTAAAAAACTATATATTTTAATTTTTATATATTGTTTTTGGTGAAGTAAAGTATATAGTTACTAATGAATAACTAAAGCATGATACAATTAAAATTTTATTATTTAGTTTATTTTATGAAAATATAAAATTGTGAATCAACAAAATCACTTGCCACATGCACGAAGCCAAAAATTTTTGTAAATGAGGCAAAATTTCATATATTATAAATTTACAATAATTTCAAAGTAAAAATATATTTAATAAATTTAATACTACAAATATATATTTAAAATATTAAAAAATAACATGTAAACAAGTATTTTCATTATAAAAAATAATTTATGCAAGGTAATAACAACATGGCAAAAAGTTAACAAATTATTTTTATATTTATAAAGTTTTAGATTTGAAATTGTGTTAGAGAAAAAATATATATATTTTTTTAACTTTTTTGTGATATAATTTAAAATCAACAGTATTAAAATTGTAATACCCCGAATTTTGAATATATTATTGGGTATTAATTTTTGAAAAAGAGTAAAATTAAATTGATTTTAGATTTTTAATTATAATTATTATTATTATTATTATTATAAGTTAGAGATGAGGCAGAAAATTGAAGGATAAGAAAGAAAAAAAAAAAAGAAAAGAGAAAGCAAAAGAGAAGCAGAAATCAGGAACGGAAACCGAAGCAAGGAGAGAGAGAGAGAGAGAGAGAGAGCAGAAAGAAGAT